>PVJN01047897.1:0-15821 GCA_004026805.1 Lasiurus borealis
TCTGTATCACATCCCTATTAAGGACATCAGTGCTGGGTCTAGAATGATCTATGGCAATGAAAACTATGTATAATTTCATGGGCCAGGCAGAAGCTCCCGTACGTCAGGGTAGAAAGTAAAATCGGCGACTAGATTTAAACCACACGGAGGCAGAGTGGCAGTGTGAGAACAGAGAAGTTTACCATGAGAAACATCTTATAGAAAAAAAAAAAAAAAACATGAAGAAAACAGTGGGCGCCATCTCACGCCTGCCAGTTTTCTTTGCAAGTTGCCCTGACATCCTAGCCAGACGCATGCCACAGATCTGTCACCGGGGGTCTCGGAATCTATAGCTTTTTGGGAAGTGGACACATATTTCCAATCTGGATGACTTGGCCCCAGTCCCCTTTAATGAGAATGCCGAGTCTGCTCGCACTAGGATGCTGGAAGAAGACGCTTCGTGCGGATGATGCTGCTGCAGACCATAACCGGAGAGCAGCAGTGAGAGAATAGATGCTGTCAGTGCCCAGAAACTTAGGAGATTTTCATCAAAACGGCCCACGGACTTTCTTTCCCCCTCTCCAATGAGGAACTAATTTAAACACTGGACCGAAAAGCAGGAAATCTGTTTTAAAATGCACATAGAGGCAGGAGAGATGGGAAGGAGAGAAGTTGCCAGAAAGCCAAGCAAGAGGGTGCATCTGTGACTGGAGGAGTCCCACAGATGCACCCGATGCTCAAGCGGCTTCTGAGGTGTCCTGGGAGAAGCGGTGCACTCCCCCTGCCTTGGGAACGAGTCAGAACCGGTCTCTGCGTGTGGGGCTGGAACCCAGTGTCGGTTATTTTTATGACAAAGAAGCACTTTCTGGCAGGAAGAGCCAAACAGCCCCCATGCTCTTCCAGCAAGGAAGTAGGAAGTGTAGAGGCACTGATGGATCCTTCACACATTCCCCCACACCCGCATCCTGAGTTTCCCCTTTCCCATCACCTCTTTTATTTTATTTGTTTAAATATATTTTATTGATTTCTTACGGAGAGGAAGGGAGAGGGATAGAGAGTCAGAAACATCGATGAGAGAGAGAGACCTCGATCAGCCGCCTCCTGCATGCCAACCAAGGTACATGCCCTTGACCGGAATCAAACCTGGGACCTTTCAGTCCGCAGGCCGATGCTCTATCCACTGAGCCAAACCGGGTTTGGCTCCCATCACTTCTTTGAAAAGAGTCATTTTCTTTTCTGTGCTTTCTGAGTTATTGCTTAAATGAATGGTGTTCTTTTAAGTTGATGAAAACAAGTAGAAGTGAGGGCACACATTTTCCTTTGAATATTGGCCTTCGGGTAGCTTATGTCATGTTTCGCAGAGTTCAATAGAGAAAGCTATAATTTTATTTCTAAAGACTTGCTAAAGACACCATAGACATTGTGGTCCTATATCACTCTATCAGACTTCTTTTTTTTAATATATTTTATTGATTTTTTACAGAGAGGAAGGGAGAGGGATAGAAAGTCAGAAACATCAATGAGAGAGAGACATCGATCAGCCACCTCCTGCACGCTCCACAGTGGAGATGTGCCCGCAAGCAAGTTACATGCCCCCAACCGGAATCGAACCTGGGACCCTTCAGTCCGCAGGCCTACGCTCTATCCACTGAGCCAAACTGGTCTCGGCCTAGCAGACTTCTTTATTAACACAGTGTGTGGGTGCCTTCCAGTGCACTGCAAGGTGCATGGCTCCATTTTCTGAAACTACTTGTTATGCATCTGGATGAGTTCCACTGTTGTCTTTTCTGCCCTCTCCCAATCCTGTGCATACCTGTTTTCTCATGTTGGCTGAAATGTCCTTGATTCTGGCTTCCCTGCTTTCCCCCCTTGATTTCACATTCTGGCTTAGCCTCAGTCTGGAGGACCGGAGAAACAGCTTATAGGATGGCAGCCCTGGCACCCAGGACCCTTCCCCGTGCCAGCCTGCTGGATTGTTTCACATCCCCGCTCCACCCAGCCCTCCCAAGCACCTCGCCAAGCGTGTCTGATTAAACAATAAGCGATCTCCTGTTTAAAATGTGTTCCCTATTCCGAACACCGGAAATGTGAGCACAAGTCAGCGGGGACAATTCTAGAAAATGCCAAGGTGATTCTTATTGGCATAATATTTTCTTTAAGATTTTAGATTTCCATATATTTGAAATTGGGATAAGTACAAGAGCCGGCGTCTGGATGAATACAATGAAAATAGAAATCATTCATCTAATAGATTATCATTATTAGCCTACTCTTGGTAGAATGTATTCATTTAATTATCAATTTGATCAGTGTGGTTGGTTCTAAGTAATTCTTACTCTGAGAATAGTATTACTTGGCCATATGATTACAGATTTCCTTGTGGAGAATTGGCTGATGGTAGCAATAATGTGACAAAGAGTTCATTATTAACTACTTTCTAATAAAAGAGTAGTGTTTTTATCAGGCTATATTTACAGATCTTACTTACCTTTATTTCTAGACTTATCTCCATGGTTAGATATAAAACCATTGATTCAATTAAATGCTCTAGAGTTCCCCAAGTCATTGTGCCTTTTGGCACTTGCCATTTTATCAGCCAGAGTTCTCCTTTTCCTTTCATCATCCTGACGGATTATTCTATATAATAAAAGGCCAATATGTAAATCGACCGAACGGAGGGATGACCAGTTGCTATGATGCGCGCTGACTAGCAGGGGGCATATGCTCAACCAGAAGCCCTGCAGCAGGCTCGCAACTGGGGAGCACAGGGGCAGTGGCGGGAGCCTCTCCCACGTCTGCATCAGCACAAAGGATGTCCAACTGCCACTGGGGACAGGCCTAAGCCGTCAGCTGGACATCCCCTGACTGCTCCTGGACTGCAATGGGGGGCCATCCAGGCTGAGGGGCTCCTCCCAAGTGCATGAAGTTCATTCACGGGGACTCTAGTTATTAAATAATTTTCCAAGAGATATCAGTCATCATTTTCCTTGAAAGCCTATTCTGTCCAAGTCACAATCAGCTCCATTATCATTCTTTCTGTCTTTAAAGTATGGCTGATATATACTCTCTCTCAGTCACATTATATGGCCCAGTAGTGTAGGTTTCTCTCCTGTCTCTATCACTATCCTCCTGACTCCCCCCAAATTCAAACTTCTGACCTGGTTTATCTCTCTTGTTTATTGTCAGAATCGCACAATATCTGACACACAGAAGGCACTCAGCATTGTTAAAGCAATGCATGAGGCTTATGAAGTTATTTCAAGTAATATCTGGATATTAAATATCAACTGTAATTTAAATGATTTTAAATTAACAATAATAAAAGAAAGTAGTAGTCTTTGTTAAGAGTTTACTTTTTTAGTGCATAAAGTCTCATGTGGTTGTAATAGTTGCAAAAACTTTCACAAAAGATTGAAAGGGTTCTGTGGTGTTTTCTCTAAACATGTTTACAAATTATTTGGTACCATTCCTTTGGAGAGGTGGAGCTCAGTCCGTCTATCCCTGAGTGTGAGAGGGACTTGCTTCTGAAAGATCATATATTATAGAAATGGCAATGTGAAACTTCCAATACTACACTTTACAGGATTTCCACTTAGCCAAAACCGGTTTGGCTCAGTGGATAGAGCGTCGGCCCACAGACTGAAGAGTCTCGGGTTTGATTCAGGTCAAGGGCATGTACCTTGGTTACAGGCACATCCCCAGTTGGGGGGAGGGGCGCGTGCAAGTGGCAGCTGATCCATGTCTTTCTCTCATTGATGTTTCTAACTCTCTATCCCTCTCTCCTCCTCTCTGTAGAAAATCAATAAAATAGATTAAAAAAATAAAATAAAATAAATAAAGGCTTTCCCCTCAACTGTTTGTCTCAAATCACATGCTCTGAGGGAAACTCCCCGCCATGTCAGGAGGACACTCAGACGCCTGTGAAGAAATCCATGGGGCAAGAGCAGAGGCCTCCCTGTGAGCACTCCCCTGAGTAAGTCATTTGAAAGAGAATGTTCTAGCTCAATTAGACCCTTGAGTATAGGCAGGAACTGCTGGCATCCTATATGCAAATTCACGAGAGACCTTGAGCTGGAACTACCCACATAAGTTACTCCTGATTTTACACTCCAGACACAGTAAAGTAATAAATGTTTGTTGTATTAGCCCACTATATTTTGGAGGTAACTTATATAGTGGCAGATCACTAACACAGGTCCTTTAAATAATACATACATAGTACAGTACATACCTTTTAAATGCTTTATACTAATAGCTAATTTTATAGACCTATATTAGTAGTAGCTAATTTTGCAATAGATAGAGACATAGAGTGGCAGGCATAAGCCTTTGTGAAGGGAGAAAAGTTTGAGACCAGAAGATTTTTATGATTTTAAAACATACTTTTCCAATAGCAGTATTAAACACCCTTGAACACCATAATAGGCAACCTGAAGGATATTGCTGAATCTCCCTTACATCTTAAAAAATTTAGGTTGCATTTTGCCTGTACATGACCTTCCGGTAAAACTTCTTAAGATCTTATTGACATATAACATAAATATTAAATATTTATATGACCTGTTATGTGAGTTATAGTTCTACCCTGCCTGTCATGTTTTACATGATTCATGCATGTTTAATTTCACATCATAAAAAACACAGGCAATAAAGTAGCAAATGTGTGTTTTTAATCTACTTGAGGAAAATGACCCAATAAAAGGAATTATAGAATCCCTACACAACTTGAGAATGTGGTTTTTTCATACCACATTCACCACTGGCTTCACAGTAGGATCCCTTGTGAAGAAATTTAAATGGGATGGATGCCTGGATCTCACATTTAGAGAATCATATTCATGAGAAGGGGAAAAGGCTTAGGCGTATGGATCTTCACATTTTCAAAAGATGATTTACAAAGGAAGCTCCATTAGAAAACCAGTAATTTAGAATAGCCTCCTAAACACCTGATTGGAGCTCTCAAATGGATCACTAAGTTATACTTGGGGAACTCTGATGCTGATGGGAGAAACTCTGGAAATGGAGGAATACAGTAAGACTGAAGACAAAAGGAGCTGTGTATAAGTGCTATATTCTATCTAGTTCATAATATTATCATTTTCATGGAAGTATGGTTTTACAATTCGGAAACGTCTATAAAGTACTGAACACACATGAAAATGATGGTGGCTGGTGGAAGCCAGATTTCTCACTGTTGGAATCAGAGAACACAGATGAGCATAGGGGAAGGCTAGAAGGAACCAAGATGAATCACGTGGGCCTAGCTGGCTTGGCTCAGTGGGTAGAGTGTCAGCCTGTAGACTGAAGGGTCCCAGGTTCAATTCAAATGCCCGGTCAATAACACAGGCCTGGATTTCAGGCTTGATCTCTTGGTGGGGTGTGTGCAGGAGACAGCCAATGGATGATTCTCTCTCATCACTGATGTTTTTTTTCTCTCTCTCCCTCTCCCTTCCTTTCTGAAATCAATAAAAATATATATAAAAAAAGATAAACCATGTGATATTAGTTTAGAATCGGTATGAACTCATGTATACCTTAATATATGTTCTGATATATATATTTATTATTATTATTATTATTTACATATACTGGTATTTATAAATTCATATAGCTACTAGAGGCCCAGTGCACAAACTTCAGGCATTGGAGGGGTTCCCTCAGTCTGGCCTGCACTCTCTTCAATTCAGGACCCCTCGGGGGATGTCCAACTGTTGCTTTAGGCCCGATCCCACCAGCAGTCGGACACCCCCCTCGCAATATATGTGTGTGTGTGTGTGTGTGTGTATGTGTGTGTGTGTGTGTGTGTTTATACAATGGTTACTATACACAGTGGTACCTTGAGATACGAGTGCCCGAACATACGAGATTTTTGAGATATGAGCCATTGAGAGAGTGATTTTTGCTTTGAAATACGAGCAACAGTTGAGATAGGATTAATCGCGTGGATCGGCCAGCTGTACACGACCCACCAGTTTACCTTGATTCGAGTGTCTCATAGTTTCCCATGCCTCAAGGTTACGGAACGAATTAAACTCGTATCTCGAGGTACCACTGTATAATATATATTTTCTAGCTTTACGCATTGAGAAGCCCTAGAAGCATTGATACTCCAATAGCAATGCTCAGCTCTAGTACAAGAAACCAGAGGTTCCTACAGGAATGGATAATGTGAGAGCTGGGACAAGAAAGATACAAATGAATCCGGAGCATTGACTAGGGTCAAAAAGTAATTCAATAAAACAAATGGAAAACCACTCAAGGCATAGCCAAGTGCACAGGGGTCAAATGCAAGAACTTCCAATGGCAAAGCTGCAACAAAATAACTTGGTATTAGGTTATTATCCAAAACATAAATATCCATAAATCCATGCTAATCCCCATGACATAGATTGAATCCATCAGTAAGTAAGGAAGAGAGAAAATGCCCGGTGCTGTGGAATTCAAAACTCTGAATGTAGATTATCACTTCCCTCAAGAAGAGGAAGGCAAATCTCCACCAATTAACTATGGGCAACACTTAGCGATCTGCTTTCAAAGGCTGTGGTCTGGAAAAATGAAAAATAATAAACCAACCATATTTACTGTGAAGAATCCTTGCGAAGGCTACAGTGGTACCTTGAGATACGAGTTTAATTCGTTTTGTAAACTTGAGGCGTGGGAAACTATGAGGTGCTCGAGTCATGGTAAACTGGTGGGTCCTGTGCAGCCTGCCGATCCACGCGATTACTCGTATCTCAACTGTAGCTCGTATTTCAAAGCAAAAATCGCTAGCTCTACGGCTCGTATCTCAAAAATCTAGTATGTTAGGGCACTCGTATCTCAAGGTACCGCTGTACCTTTAGGTGGTCACAATTAGATTTGTCTTACAAGTAGTAAGTCATGTTGTTAAAATACATACTCTGGTATGCATTATATGTTGTGCTGAAATTTTCACTCTACCTCTCTGGTTTTCATCGGAATTACCCATAACCCAGTCTAACCTTAGGAAACACATCAGCCTATGGAGGAACACTGACAAACGTTTAAAACTGTCAGGAGAGTGAAAGAACAGAAAAGTGTGAGGACTATCACAGTCACAGGAGTCTCTGGAGATACGAGGACTTCACATGGTGTCCAGGAGCGGATCCATGAATAGAGGAGGGCCTCAGGGAAAAATGAACACTCTGAGCATGTGTGCAGTTCAGTTAACACACATATGTGTATCAATATGTGTCCATTAATTATAAAAAAACACACCATCGCGGTATCAAATATCCACAACAGGAAAAATTATATGCAGGATGCCTAGGAAATATCCGTACCACCTTTACAACTTTTCTGCACGTCTAAAACTCTTCTAAAACAAAGCATATTTACCCAAAAGGCGCCTCCTCCCTCTGGCCCCTGGCATATAGCCATGCGCTGTCCTAATGAATTACCCTCAGAGCAGCGGCCTTAACGAAGCTCCCTCCGTAGACTCACAGGCTTAGCGGGGCCCCCTTTTTATGGGAAAACAAGGAGGGAATTTGCTCAGGACGATGACAGCAATTTTTCAGGTTCGCACCGGCCCGGACAGGAATCTATTAGAGACAAAAAGCAGCTCAAACAGCCTGGACGGCGGGCGCTTGCTTTTGTTTGCACACGCGGTGCGAGGTATTCAGCACGGACCTCATCTGCAGCCCGCGCTAATCCCCAAATCATTACAGTTCACCCACTCGAGGCCGGAAACACCTCGTGGAAGGCGATTCTGCGCTGCTGCCGCCTGCTCTCATCCCGTTCAATGGCTTCGGTTCCCTCTCCCCGAGGCACTGCACTCTGAAATGGAGCTGCCCCGGTGGGGAGTGGGGTGGGGGAGGGACCCCTCCGTTTCACATAACAAGGATCTGAACATTAAAAAACATATATATATACATATACGTGTGTATATATATATATTTGTGTGTGTGGATATATATGTGGATATATATATATACATATATATATGTGTGTGTGTGTGTATGTATGTATGTATATGTATATATATATATATATATATATATATATATATATATATATATATTATTCCTTTCTCAAATATCAGGTCATCCATAGACATGAGAAACAGCTCGTCATTCGCCAAGCTCCGGGCACCTGGGCTGGGATAACAGCATCGCAGTCTGGCTGCAGAGATGCTGGCTCTGGGCAGAGTTGGCGGGCTCGGCCTCGTTGGGAGGGAGAGAAATGACAAAAGTCCCCGAAGCTGGCGACAATGACACCTTCAAGCCGGCAGCAGCTTGTCATGGGCACGCAGAAAGCAGCGGCAGCAGATGCAGATGATACAGATCCACCCGGACAAAGGGAACTCCTTCATCACCAGGAGAGAGTTCCCTGGCCCATGAGAAGCCCCAGAGAAAGGACCCAAACCACGAATGGAGGGATGGATGCCTCCTTCCTCTCCTTCCCAGCACAGCCACCTGCCCAGAATGCACACTCTGATTTGAGAGAGAGAGAGAGAGAGAGAGAGAGAGAGAGAGAGAGAGAGAGAGAGAGAGAGAGAGAATAAAAAATAGCAGAGTTGGGTGATTCTGCCACAGAAGTTCCAGGAAAGACATCGCGATGCACAAGAGCAGAGAGACAGAACACATGCTACTTCCCATGAAGAGTGGGAAATTGTATGATCTCAAGATTAAAAATAAAATAAAGGACCTCAGGCCGAACTAATCACCAGCTTTTGCCAGCAGTCAATGCTTTAATGAAATGAAAGGGTACTGTCATTCTAGCCTTGCTCCCAATCCCTTTGTGACATCACTCTCAGTGAATAGTGTCTTTTATCTCCAAATCCTCTCCATCACTTCCCCAAACTGCGGGCAATGGTGCCACTGAAGAATGAAACATGAAACAGGGGACTGAGTCAGGGATGGATCACCGAAGACCTAATATTTAAATGGAAATGGATAGCCTTCCCCCGGTTCCCGCCTGCCTGTAGGTGAAGATGAAGAAAACATTGACTCGTCGGAATTACAGCCGTGTTTTTGCTATTGACGTTGTTATCTTTCTGGGTAATTGGCAAACTTTCACGGATGCTTTTAAAGGCGGCGACACATTCCAAAATAAATGCTGCTCTCTGAAAAAAAAAAATGTCATGCGCATTTTCCATTTAGGAAGCTTAATTTTCTCCCCTGACATGGAAGGATAAATAGCTGATGGGGGTTTGGGAAGGTTGCCGAACGCAGAGGAAAAAGAGTTTTTTTCAGATGCAGAGAAGGTGTTGTGTTCTCACTGAGTGTTTGAGCCTCATGCTGACATTCTCGTAGCCTCCACTACTTTACCACGGTGACCAGATTGTACTCAGCAGAGTGTTGTGAAGATGAAAAGAGACAGACAGAGGAAGAACATCTGCAATCCTGTCAACATTAAAAATGACAAAAATCGTTAATTAAAAAAAAAATAGGTAACACCTGTGAAGGGCTTACCTGCAAAGCTATCACAGAGAGAGCACTCGGTCATTGTGGTTATAACTTAGCCGAAAACTATGCTTATACTACGGATGGGTGTCTCAGATGAAGTAAGCATTACGCATCACACCGACGCAAAGGGTCTTAAAATCTCGTCAGCATTATGAATAAGAGAAAGGAAAATTCGCTGATTTGTTATTTCATTTATTTAGCAAATGTTTCTTGAAGGCTTCTCATGTGCCAGATGCTGTTGCTGACAATGCAGCGATGGAATAATGATAGGCAAGATCATTATGGCCAAGGAACTTGCATTCTGGAGTTAAAGTGCTTCGAATGATTTTTGGAAAAAAAACACACACAAAAAACAATACTGTTCATGCCATTACCTTTCTTTTTTATTTTCCCAGCAATTATCTGAGTTAATGTTTGGAGATATCAATAGCCAATTTTTTCCTACACACTTTAACTAAGTTTGTTTTCTTACCACGAAATAAAGGAGGAGAGGGTTAGTTAAGGCTTTTCAGAAATGGCAGGGTGCTTTAATCAATAGTTTTATATAGACATTTGACACTTATTTTTTTATCACTCCAAGTGATTTTCAATCAAGCCTCTGGCCTTCTGAAATGTAACCACTTAAAGTGATGAAAACAGCAGAAAGATAGGATACTGTGGGGATGTTTTCACTTAACTCGCAGGTAGAATTCTGTTCATAAAGCTGTTGCAAATTACAAAAGCTCTCAGAAGATCACATTTGAACCCTGACACGGAGTCCATAAAAAGACAAAAGCATCCCTACGTGAGGTACAAAGGCATTCCAAACCGAATTATACAGAGAGGAAAGTGCTCTTCGGTTAACTAACTTCCTTTCGTAGGGACCAAACGCCCTCTGAGTCCTGCTACAATGATATTGATAAATAACCATCAGTTCTTCAGTGAGAAGTACTGAAATAAAGTCCACAGCAAATACACCAACTTAAATTTCAGCTCTTTACAACTTTGTGTGGCATAGTTAACAGAAGAAACACTTTTTTCTTTTATCAAAATTTCTCATTTTTATGGCCAAAGAAATAAGCAGATATATTGTCAATTAGTACATTTGTTAAAAGCTAAAAACTTCTTGTGTGGTGAGTTTAGTGCAAGTAAAGCATTGAACTCCTGTCCAGTGTTTGCTAGCTTTGGGGTGATTATAGTATGATTTTAAGTCACCACCATAACCACTTCCTCTAAATTTAAACATGAGAGTTAAGAGATAGGGAATAATTTCTTATTACACTCATGAATAGACAGAAAGATCTCCCCAGGGAAAAGACTGTTAGTTCCAAAGATGTTAAAAACAAGCAAAAACAAAACAAAACAAAACAAAAAAACCCAAATCCCAATGAATGTTAATCACTTAATATGAACACAATTCCTAGATTAAAAATGAGAAATGGAGATACTACATTAAAGTTATCAAGGTCACGTACCACAAAGCTATAGTGCACCTCTTACACAGTAATGAAAAGATAGAATTATCCTTCTTAAAATATAATAAAACAAAGATATCACTATCTCTCTTTATATTCAACATTGTTCTGGAGGAAAGTATGAAAAGTAAAGTAGGCAGGAGGACTGAAACAAAGTAAACGAGATGTCCTTATGACGTGCACTGACTACCGGGGCAGACATCAATGCGGGGGCTGCCCCAGCCCACAGGCCATGGGCCAGCCGAGGCAGTGGGGGGGTGGGGTTGGGGAAGAAGGGGGACCCTGAATGCTCTGCAGGTTGTACTATAGAGGGAGGCGGGGCAGCAGGGGGTGGGGCCAGCTAGTGAATGGGTGGCAGTGGGGGGCAGTATGGGCCAGCGAGGGGGCCGATGCCACCCCACCCAATCACACCACTGGTCACCTCCTGCAGAGAGAGGCACCAGGCCAGCCAAGGTGGGTGCCAGCTGGGGCCCCCAATCACCCTGTTGGTTGCCCCCAGATTGGCCTGGATCGCTGGCCAGGCCTAGGGACCCTATCCATGCACAGATTTCACACACTGAGACTCTAGTGTATAGATAATATCTCATGATTATTTCTATAGATATCCAGAGGAAATTACTAATAAGTTTTATTGAGAACTCTGAATACATAATCTAAGGCTAAAAGTCAATATATTATTTACTGAGTACCAGCAATGAGAAAATATTTTTATAATAATAAATCCCCCAAACAACAATGCATTTAGAGGATAAATGTAACAACATGTGCAATTTAGATCAATGGGAATATATTTCTTACTGCTTGGTATGACAAAAATCATGCAAATGCACATTTGTTACACATCCATCTATTCAATCCAAGTAATTTCACTAGAACTCTCCTCAGAGCTTTTCAAAGTCTAACAAATTTTCCTCTAATAAATATAGTATAGAAAAACTCAGCATTAATACTTTAAATAAGAATATAGTATGTGGTTCACATAACCAGATACAAATGCTTACTATATATTAATTGTGATGTTGGGTAAAGAAAATGTACACATGTAGATTATGGTATAAGTCGTAAATAATCACAAATGCTAGCAGTGATGACTTCCGGAAGAAGCGAGGGATGGACTATGAATACATAGAAATTACTTTTTCTATTTCAACCCTAATCTGGATGTCACCGCCTCTTAGAAATGCTTTTATACTTCTCTCAAAAGATTTCAAAATGTTCTAATCTCTTCTATCATTTTACCTACTCCTATTGTTGTAGTTTTAGACAATGTTCTCATTTATCTTATTCTCTTATATAAACTGATAGTTTAGGTAAGGCGAGAGCTATGGCATATTAATATTTATGTCACCAACTTCATCAAAAGAACCTGTATTTTTTTAAATATATTTTTTGTGATTTTTTACAGAGAGGAAGGGAGAGGGATAGAGAGTTAGAAACATCAATGAGAGAGAAACATCGATCAGCTGCCTCCTGCACGCCCCCCACACTGAGGATGTGCTGGCAACCAAGACATATACCCCTGACCAGAATCGAACCTGGGACCCCTCAGTTGGCAGGCCAATGCTCTATCCACTGAGCCAAACCGGTTTAAGCAAAAGAACCTGTATTTATCAAAGTGTCTGTTGCAATATGCTTATGAAAACAAATACAACTGTGGACACAGAGGTCATTCTTTAAGAGCATTTAACATGCCCTTCTTCTCAGTATTTCTGACAATGAGAAACAACACAATCTTTTCTGGACATAGAAATAGTGTTTTAAATATATTCAAATATATATATATATATACATACATATATATATATATATATATATATATCAAGTATACATATTTACACATATATGTATTATATACATATATACACAAATGTATTTACCTAATGCATTAAACAAACATGTAGGCACATATTTGTGTATTTGTATATACGCATTAGGAAATAACCGCATTTGTCCAACATATATATACAGTGATACCTCGAGATACGAGTTTAATTCATTCTGTAACCTTGAGGCGTGGGAAACTATGAGATGCTCGAGTCACGGTAAACTGGTGGGTCGTGTGCACCCAGCCAATCCATACGATTACTCCTATCTCAAATGCTGCTCGTATTTCAAAGCAAAAAATCACTCACTCGATGGCTCATATCTCAAAAAATCTTGTATGTTAGGGCACTCGTATCTCGAGGTACCACTGTATATGGCTAATATGCTAAGTGTCCTACCATCCGAAGAGTCACTATGATGCACACTGACCACCAGTGGGCAGACGCTCAACACAGGAACTGCTGAGTTTCAGTGACTTGGCAGAGGCTGTTCTCAGGTGACGCACCCGGAAACCCTTGAGGGGTGGTGTGATTCCACCTTTGGCTGTGGGTTATGTTCTTGCTGGGGCACTGTGGACCCCAAGTCTGGCTTACTGCACACCTGGGTTCGTGTTCCACACCCTGTTCAATGTACAACAGCAACTTTGCAGAGTGCCCTCTGCCCGCTGGGATCCCTTGGGGGATGTCAGAGAGCTGGTTGGGGCCCAGTCCCCACAGGCCAGGCCCAGGGCCTCCACCTGCCAGAGGGACCCCGCAGACACCAGGGAGGGACCATGGAAGGTTGGATCCATGGTCCTGTCCGGCCTATCCCACCCCATCCTGCCCCACCAGCCACCTTCTCATTAATTTCCTTTCAATGAGCATGAATCTGAGCAACAGGTCACTAGTGTAACAGGAGTATTGCTTCCAATGGACTTCTATTCTAGGTTATTCCAGGCCTCATTCTCCTCCATGTCAGTCCTGGAATTTCCCTCCCTACTCTCCCCCGCCTACCCCCACACCAACATTCCTACAATTCTGTCATCTTTGCTCCTCAGCTCTTCCTCCCTGTCCTTCTGTCTGCCTTTTAAGTTAACACTCTTAAAAACCTTCTTTTAAATGTTTACGAAAGCTCGCATCAGACCATGTTTCTTCCCTGGTGTTAAATCAACACTTCCCACTACATGTAGTTTTTGACTGCTGAGTTTAACACTGGGAGGAGGTGAGGATGTCTGTGTCTGCCAATTGGCACGGCTGGGGAGGAAATCTGGCATCCGAGCAATTGCACATTTAAAGTCTGTGTCACTGGGCTCCTTTTCACCGGGCATTTTCTCTGCTCTTTTCATGGACGTTTGTTCCTCTAAAACTTCGCATGACCTTCACGAAGGGAAAGATAACGAGTGACAGTCTTTCTTCACACAGATGAGTCTGTGTCATCTGGGCATGATACGACAGAAAACCGGGAGGGAATATCAAGAGAAAAAGGCTAATGCTTCCAGAGAGTGTAAAGACCCAAAATGTATCTAGATAAGAATGATTTTTTTAAAAGAAATTGAAAAGGAACAAAGATTCTATGACTACTGATCAGAGAGAAGAAAAAGCCCTTGCCAAGAAGGCTGACAATTGTGGACCTTTGCTAATTCTGGTTATAAGCTAAGTACAGGGGTTGGGGTTAAGCACAGAACCTAAACTAAGAGAAAGAAAATCTATCTAAGGATTGATGGTGGGCTGGCAGGAGAGAATGGAATTTATAAAAGCCCAAAAAGCATGGTCAGTTTTCCTAATGAAACTTGCTGAGGCAACATGAGAAGTTAAAGGGTTTTTCTAGAAACTTCTAAAAGTCAGAAAGATGCCAAACCGGTTTGGCTCAGTAGATAGAGCATCGACCTGTAGACTGAGAGATCCCAGGTTCTATTCTGATCAAGGGCATGTACCTTGGTTGTGGGCACATCACCAGTAGGGGGCGTGCAGGAGGCAGCTGAACGATGTTTCTCTCTCATCGATGTTTCTAACTTTCTATCCTTCTCCCTTCCTCTCTGTAAAAAAAAAAATCAATAAAATATATTAAAAAAATAAAAGTCAGAAAGAAATCCCCACCTTTATCATGGGACTTAGGAGACAGAGTCTTACTAGGGAGAGGGTGTGCTTAAGACTAGATCTCTTTCAAGACACGTGCCAACACATAAGCTGTTTGGGGCAGGAGGCTGAGGAGCTACACTGAACACCTCTGAAGAAGAGAACGGAATGGCTTTCCACCTTTCAGAGCTAAAGGAACCAAGAACTAACTGTCAGCCTCACAATCAAGAGCCTGTGAGGAACATTTTCGAGGAATTGGAGACACACGTGCTCAGTTACTGAAACTTACTCAGACACAACCTGATGGTATTGAGTGATTAGACCTCACACAGGCTATCCGACAGTGGAAAGTATCAACCCTGTGGGAAGGGAAATAAATTATCTTCAGGTCTTATGATTCTCTACAAAATTTCTAGATTGCAATAAAAATTAAGAGGCTTTCAAAGGAGGAGGGGGACGTGATCAATATATGTGTTTTAATATAAAGAAAAATTAGGAAGGCAGATCATCCAGACACTGGATTTTTCACATGAGAAATTTAAAATTTATTCCTTCCTTCCTTCTTTCCTTCCTTTCTTCTTTCTTTCTTTCTTTCTTTCTTTCTTTCTTTCTTTCTTTCTAAAAGAAGGGAGGACAAAATAGATAAAAATAATTAGAATTTGAACAGAAAATTAAAATATATAAAAAATAAAAATAGCATTCTAGAATTGAAAACATAATTTGTTATAGATTGGAAAGCATATGTGACTTCAAAGAAAAAAAAAAGAAGCATAGAGGGGAGAAATAAAAGATTGGAAATAAAATACTAAACTGTTAAAAATTGCTTTGCCGGTGTGACTCAGTGGACGAATATCAGCCTATGAACCAGGAGATCAAGGTTGGATTGCCAGTTAGGGCACAATCTCAATGTGCAGGAAACTGCCGATCAATAAACCTCTCTCATCATTGATGCTTGTCTTCCTCTCTCTCTCACTTCTTCGCTCTCAAATCAATAAAAATATGTAAAAAATATATAACATTATAAATTATTTACCTTACATGTGCTTGAAAGCCCAAAAAGACAGCAGAGAAAAAGGATGTGGTCA
>PVJN01047898.1:0-15820 GCA_004026805.1 Lasiurus borealis
TAGTTATGCTTTCCTGGTTGGGGGAGGTTTCAAGTATGCATTTCTGGCCTTGGGGAGAATTCCACGACCCTTGCTGTATCTCTTATCTCCTGGCTCCTGAGAGGGGAAACAATAGCCTCACCCACTGGAATACCTGGGGAGCTTATGGCCTGCTGAGGACATAGCCAGAGGCTGACTATGTGATTGAAACTACAGGAAGTCTGTAGGCAGAGGCAGATCTCTGGGTGTTTCCACTCTTATCTCCTGGCTCCTGACACTTTTTTCCCATACAGTGGGCTTTCTTGTTGTTTTGTTGATGGTTTCTTTTGCTGTGAAAAAGCTTTTTGTTTTGATGTAGTTCCATTTGTTTATTTTCTCTTTAGCTTCCATTGCCCTAGGAGCAGTATCAGTGAAGAAGTTCCTTTAGCATATATTTGAGATTTTGCTGCCTGTGGATTCCTCTAGTATTTTTATGGTTTCCCATTTTATGTTTAAGTCCTGTATCCATTTTGAGTTTATTTTTGTGTATGGTGTAAGTTGGTGGTCTAATTTCATTTTTTTGTATGTATCTGTCCAATTTTCCCAGCACCATTTATTGAAGAGACTGTCTTGACTCCACTGTATGTTCATGCCTCCTTTGTCAAATATTAATTGAGCATAGTGGTTTGGGTCATTATCTGGATTCTCTATTCTATTCCATTGGTCTATATGTCTGTTGTAGTGCCAGTACCAGATTGTTTTGAGAATAGTGGCTTTGTAATACAGCTTGAAATTTGGTATTCAGATCCTACCTACTTTATTCTTCTTTCTCAGGATTGTTGTGGCTATTCGAGGTCTTTTTTCTTATTTCAGATGAATTTGTGGAGAGTTCTTTCTAGGTATGTGAAATATGCCATTGGTATTTTAATGGGAGTGCATTGAATCTATAGATTGTTTTGTGTAGTATCAACATTTTACTGATGTTGATTCTCCGAATCCATGAACATGGTATGTTCTTCTATCTGTTTACATATTTACTTCTTTTTTTTCCAGTGTCCTGCAGTTTTCCACGTACAGGTCTTTCACTTCGTTAATTAAGTTTATTCATATGTATCTTAATTTTTTTGGTGCAATAATAAATGGGATTGCTTTTTTAGTCTCTTTCTGTAAGTTCACTATTGGTATATAGAAATGCCATAGATTTCTTGGCATTAATTTTGTATTCTGCTATATTGCCAAATTCATTTATTAAGTCCATTCGTTTTTTAATGGAGTCTTTTGGGTTTCTTTATACAATATCATGCCATCTGCAGATAAGGACAGCTTTATTTCTTCTTTTCCAATTTGGACGTCTTTTATTTCTTCTTCTCGTCTAATTGCAATGGCTAATACTTTCAGTACTATGTTAACAGGAGAGGTGAGAGTGGGCATCCCTGTCTTATTCTTGTTCTTAGGGGAAATGATTTTACTTTTTGTTCATTGAGTATGATGTTAGCTGTGGGTTTATCGTATATGGCTTTTATTATGTTGAGGTATGATCATTCTATTCCCACCTTGTTGAGAGTTTTTATCAAGAAATGCTGTTGGATTTTATCAAATGCTTTTTCTGCATCAATTGATATGAATATGTGATTTTTATCTCTTAATTGGTTTACATGATATATCATGTTTATTGATTTACAGATATTGTGCCATCTTTGCATTCCTGGGATAAATCCTAGTTGGTCATGGCGTTTCATCTTTCTGATTTACTGCTGGATCCAATTTGCTAGAATTTTGTTGAGGATTTTGGCACCCATATTCATGATGGATATTGGCCTATAATTCTCTTTCATTGTGATGTCTTTACCTGGTTTTGGTGTTAGGGTGATTCTGGATTCATAGAAGAAGCTTGGAAGTGTTCCTTCCTCTTGAATTTTTTGAAATAGTCTGGGGAGGATAGGTTTTAATTCTTCCTTGAATGTTTGGTAAAACTCCCCTGTGAAGCCATCTGGCCCGGGCTTTTGTTTGCTTGAAGCTTTTTGATGACTGCTTCAATTACTTCCATAGTTATTGGCCTATTGAAATGCTTAGTTTCTTCCTGATTGAGTTTTGGAAGGTTATACTTTTCTAAGAATATGTCCATTTCTTCCACATTGTGCAGTTTGTTAGAACAGAGTTGCTCATAGTATTTTTTTTTTTAATGATCCTTTGTATTTCTGTGGCATCTGTTGCTATTTCACCTCTTTCATTTCTGATTTAGTTTATTTGGATCCTCTCTCTATGCTTTTTGGTGAGCCTGGATAGAGGTTCATCAATCTTGTTTATCCTTTCAAAGAACCAGCTCCTGGTTTTGTTGATCTTTTGTATTTTTTTTTTTCTTTGGTCTCTATGTCATTTGTCTCCACTCTGATCTTTATTATTGCCTTTCTTCAGCTTACACTGGGCTTTTCTTGTTGCTCTCTTTCTACTCTTTATGTTATACGGTTTGGTAATTATTACCTTAGTTTCTTGTTTTTTTGCAGTAGTGTGTACAGCTATGAACTTCCCTCTCAAAACTGCTTTTGCTGTGTCCCATAGATTTTGGATTGTTATGTTTTCATTGTCATTTGTTGCCATAATGTTTTTAATTTCTTCCTTGATCTCTCTGGTAACCCTGTCACTGTTTAATAGCATGCTGTTTAGTCTCCATGTGTTTGATTTTTTGGATTGTTTTTATTGTTGTCAATTTCCAGTTTTATGCCACTGTGATCTGAGAAGATGCTAGATATGATTTCTATCTTTTTGAATTTGAAGAGACTTTGCCTATGACCCAACATATGGTCTATCTTTGAAAATGACCATGTGCACTTGAGAGGAATGTATTTTCTGTGGCTTTGGGGGCAAATGTTCTGAAGATGTCAATTAATTCCATCTGGTCTAGTGAGTCATTTAGGATTGATGTTTCTTTGCTGAGTTTTTGTTTAGAGGATTTGTCCAATGGTGACAGTGGGGTATTAAAGTCTCCTACAATGATTGTATTGCTGTCAATCTCTCCCTGATATCCTCCAGGAGTTTTTTTTATATATTTGGGTGCTCCTGTATTGGGTGCGTATATGTTTACCAGAGTTATTTCTTCTTATGTTCCCTTTAGTATTATAAAGTGGCCTTCCTTATCTCTTGGTATGTTCTTCACTTTGAGACCTAATTTGTCAGAAGTATTGTTACTCCGGCTTTTTTTTCATTTCCATTCACCTGAAAAATCTTTTTTCATCCCTTCACCTTCCATCTGTGTGCATCTTTTTTTTTTTTTTCTGAGCTGGGTTTCTTGTAGACAGCAGATATATAGGTCATGTTTTCTTATCCAATCTGTTACCCTATGTTTTTTGATTGGAGCATTTAATCCATTTACATTGATAGGTACTTATTTGTCACCATTTTTATTTTTTTAAGAAATATATTTTATTGATTTTTCACAGAGAGGAAGGGAGAGGGATAGAAAGTCAGAAACATCAATGAGAGAGAGACATCGATCATCCGCTTGCTGCACACCCCACACTGGAGATGTGTCCGCAAGCAAGGTACATGCCCCTGACCAGAATCAAACCTGGGACCTTTCAGTCCGCAGACCTACTCTCTATCCACTGAGCCAAACAGGTCTTGGCACCATTTTTAGTCTTTACCCCTGTGTTCTTTCTTTGCATCCTATTATTCTGTTATTTTTTTTATTTTTAACAGCAGACTCTTTGCCATTTCTTACATTGCTGGCTTGGTGGTAATAAATTCCCTCAGTCCTTTTTGTCTGTGAAGCTCCTGATTTCACCTTCAATTTTGATTAATAGCCTTGCTGGGTACAGTATTCTTGTATTCAGACCCTTCCTTTGCATGACTTTATATATTTCATTCCATTCCCTTCTAGTCTGATGAGTTTATTTTGATAAATCAGTAGCTAGTCTGATGGTGGTTCCTTGATAGGTAACTTTCTGTCTCTCTCTGACTGCTTTTAAGATTCTTACTTTGTTATTGGTGTTTGCCAATTTAATTATAATGTGCCTTGGTGTCAGTCTTTTGGGGTTTATTTTTATTTTTTTGGAGCACTCTGTGAGCTTTTCGGATTTTGTGGGGTTTTTCTTCCCTTTATCAGGGAATTTTTCTGTTATTATTTCTTCAAACAGGTTTTCTATTCCTTCCTTAGTTTCCTCTTCTTCTGGATCTCTTTTTATGTGGATGTTGTTTTGTTTTGTGTTGTCCCAAAATTCGTTTAGGTTCCCCTCCTGCTTTTTATTATTTTTTTTCTAGAAGCTGCTTTACTTGGATATTTTTTCCTATCTTGTCTTCTAGCTCAGTGATGCATTCCTTTTCTTCTTCTAGCCTACTCTTGACGCTTTCTATTAAGTTATTTACAGCAGTGGTATCATTTTTCAATTCTCCTTGGTTCTTCTTCATTTCCTCTTGGTTCTTACTCATATTGTCGAATTTGTCTTCCATTCTTTTCAGCCACCGTATGACCATTTCTCTGAATTCTTTCTCTGAGAAGTTGCTTGCCTCCTTTTCATTTATGTCCTTTTCTGGTGATGCCTGCTTTTCTTTCATATGCGATCTGTTTCTTTGTATCCCCATGATCTCTCTTCTCCAGGTGTCTGGTTATATAGTTCTCTCTCTCCTCATCTCAGGCAAAATCCGACATTTCTGTGGAGGAGTGTAGAGCTCCTCTGAATCCGCATGCCTGTGCCAATTGGGGATCAGTTTTCTGGGGTTCACAGCTGTTCAGTGAATGCTGTAGTTGTAGATTTCCAGGCTTCTGATAACATCCACCTCCCCTTCAAGATGGTGCGGTCTCTGTGTCCAACCTGGCAGCTCCAGGAGAGAACCCAGCTGCAGTACTGGCTGCCCAGTCAGGAAAGCCCCATCCAGCCATCCTCACCTTCTCCTGGAATATAGCTGTCCCTCAACTTGCCAACAAACACTCCCATGAGACCCTCAGCTGTTCTCTCTTTCTGCTCCGAGACAAGACTCACGACCCATCTGTCTATTCTGCCACCATTTAAAAAAATTATTGTTCTTCTGATTGGTGGCCATTCATTGATTTCTAAAAGGGTGATTCTTTACCCTTAAACATAGATGCACCCAAAAGAAGAAAATGTGATTCAGAAATATAAGGAAAATAATCGGATTGAAAAAAATTCTTACATAAATTAAATTTGTCAGCAACCTCAAAATTCTATTGAATCCCTCTTTCAGCCCTATGGAATCTCATTGTTCCCAATGGGTGTTTTAAAGTGCTGTGTGATATTAGTGTTCAAGCAAGAATTTTTGGTGAATCTCTGGTGGGTACCTTTCATGGCAGAAACCACCATCCCTGGGAACTGGAGGTTAAGGTGACTCACTCCTTTCCCTTAAGGTAACACCCCCAATTTTATTGAGATAAAATCGACATATAATGTTAAATTTAAGGAAGACAATATGATAATGTGATACACTTATAGTTTACCAAATGGTTACCATAGTAGGGTTAGTTAACATGCTATTACTCCCCATAATTATCATTTCTTTTTATTTTTGGTAAATCATTTATGATCTCTTTTCTTAGCAAGTTTCAAGTACACTGAGAGTATTGTTAACTATAGTCACCAAGTGCTATATTAGATCCCTAGAACTTACCTTACAACTGGAAGCGTGTACCCTTTGATCAACATCTCACTTGCTCAGCCTTCAGCCCCCAGAAACCCACTATTTGATTATGAGAGTTCAGCTTTGTTAGATTCTGCATAGAAGTGATATTATACAGAATTTGGGTTTTGCTCTGAGCTATTTCACTCAGCCTATCCCTCCAAGGCTCATCCATGATGTCACAGCGTCAGGATTTCATTCTTCCTCATGGCTGAATGGTGTGTGTGTGTGTGTGATTTTAAAAAGTGTATACACACTTTGAATCTTCAAATGATTATAAAGTCAGTGTTAATTAGTATACAGCTGATTTTCAAAATTTAAAAGAACCTACAGAAAATGAATGTGTTTTTTTCAAACCGATGACCTTTTTGGTCCAGTCACTGCTGATAATGCAAAGCAATGGAATGGCAAACATCAAGAATCGTTTTGTTTGGTATCTGTCAGCCCTCAATTCATCCACTGTGGCTGGTTTTGACTGTAAATGTTATCTTTTGTGTGTCCCCATAAAAAAATCTAGTGACATTTTAAGATAAATTTTCTTTGTTCAAAGCTTAGGCTGGCTTCACCCATTATTTCAAATCAGTTAAACTGGAAAAGGAGTGAAAATTAGGTGAGGTGTCAGCTATTTTGTAATCATTTTGGGGACACCCTATATATACATATACAGTATATACATATGACATAAATAATATATTTTTATGCATTTATCCATAGATAGACACGCAGATTATTTTCATGTCTTGGCTATCATGAATAATGCTGCAATGAACATGGGGGTGCAGATATCTCTTCAAGGTTTTGATTTAATTTCTTTGGATATATCCCCTAGTGAGAATGCTGTCTCACATGATAGTTCTATTTTTCATTTTTTATTTTTTGAGAAATTCCATATTGCTTTTTATAGTGACCGTACCAATGTACATTTCCACCAACCATGTCCAAGGGTCCCCTTTCCATTAGATCTTGCCTAATTCATATTCTCACTCATCTTTTACATCATTACCAATCTCATATATACATGAAGTAATAGCACATTTCGGTTTTGATTTGAATTTTCCTCATAATTAGTGATGTTGAGTGCATTTTCACATACTGATTGACTACTTGTATATTTTGTTCTAAAACTGTCTATTGAGTTCCTCTGCCCATTTTTTTTAAAGTAATTGTTTTTGGTATTGAGTTGTATGAGTTCCTTATACATTTTTTTTATATTAACCCCTTATCAGATATACGTTTTGCAAACATTTTCTTCCATTTTGTGCATTACCTTTCCATTTTGTTGAGTGTTCCTTTTGCTTGCTGGATTTGGGCTTTTGGATGTAATCTCATTTGTTTATTTTGGTTCCGTCACTGTGCTCTGGGTATCATCTCCAAAGAATCATTGCCAAGACCAATGTGGAGGAGGTTTTTCCATATTTTTTTTTTTTTGTAGGAGTTGTATGGTTTCAGGTTTTCTGTTCAAATGTCAGCATTTATTACTATAAACTTTCTCCTTAGAATGCTTTTGCTGCACCCCGTAAGTTTTGATATGCTGTGTTTCCATTTTCATTTGTTTCAAAGTATATTTTCTTTTGGCTTTATCCTTGGTTGTTCAAGGGTGTTAATTTCCACATAGTTGTTTTTTCTCCCCAGCATTTCTCCTGTATATGATTTCTAGTTTCATACCGTTGAGGTCACAAAAGATACTTGGCATAATTTTAATCTTCTTAAGTGTAAATAAGACTTTCTGTGTGACCTATCATATGAGCTATCCTGGAGAATGCTCCATGTGCACTTCCTACTGCTGTTAGATAGAATACTATATATAATAAAGAGCTAGTATGCAAATGGTCGTCACACCCTCACATTGTCATGTTCTCATGCCATCATGCTGTACCTGCTCAGACACTCAATGTTAGGGAGTGAGGAATGAGGACCAGCCAGGCACAAATGGGTTATTGATAGAAGAAGGGAGACCAGCCAGGCCGCAGCCTGGGAGAGGGACAAGCCACCCACCTCATGGTCCTGGGCACTAGTGCCCACAGCTGTGGCCCGAGAGGGGGACAAGCCATCTGCCCCATGGCCCCAAGTGCTGGCAGCCAGGATGAAGCCTCCTACCCATTGTCCCCTGCACCTGTGGCTGGCCCTGGTGAAGCCGGCCTGAGTCCTGGGTGGGGGTAGTTAGGGGTAACTAGGCAAGTGAGTGATTAGGAGCCAGTGGTCCAGGATTGTGAGAGAGATGTCTGACTGCCAGGGATCGGGCCTAAAATTGCAGTCAAATGTGGCTGGACAAATGGAAGGAAGCCTGGGTTCTGGGTGTGGGGTGAGGCAGAGGCAGTTGGGGCAATCCGGTGAGCAGGGGAGCAGTTAGGGGTGATCAGGCAGGCAGGCAGAGGGATCAGGGGTGATCAGACAGGCAGGCAAATGAGTGGATAGAGTCAGGGATCCTGGATTGTGAGAAGCAGTCAGACATCCCCTGAGGGGTCCCAGATGGAAGAGGGTGCAGGCCAGGCTGAGGAACATCCCCTTCCCCGTGTGCATGAATTTCACACACTGTATGTATGTATATTTTTTTATATTTTATTGATTTTTTTACAGAGAGGAAGGGAGAAAGATAGAAAGCTAGAAACATCGATGAGAGAGAAAACATTGATCAGCTGCCTCTTGCACACCCCCTACTGGGGATGTGCCTGCAACCAAGGTACATGCCCTTGACTGGAATTGAACCTGGGACCTTTCAGTCTGTAGGCTGATGCTCTATCCACTGAGCCAAACCGGTTTCAGCTGATTTTTTTTTATTTTTTTATTTTGTAGTGTGCTTCTTTCTCCCTCTCTCATGCCTTCCTTTATAATTTTCTGTAATGGGATGCTTTGGTTCCTTTCTCTGTGTCTTTTGTGTATCCGCACTAGGTTTTTGCTTTGAGGCTATCATGAGGCTTACATAAAACATCTTGTAGAAATAACACATCTATTTTATGCTAGCAACTAAATTTTGAATATATACATCAACACTTTAACTTTTTACTCGCCCTTTTACATTTTTGATGTCCCAAGTTACCTCTTCTAACACTGTGTTTTCATTAATATATAATTTTTACTGTAGTTATTTTTAGTCCTTTAATCCTTTAACTTTTTGCTAGAATTAAGTGCTTACTCTACCACCAAGTGACAGTACTAGAGTATCTTGAATTTGACTAATATTTACCTTTATCAGTGTTTTGTATATTTTATATGTTTTCATGTTACTAATTAGTGTCATTATATTGTAGCTTGACAAACTCCTCTTGGCATTTCTTATAAGGCAGGTGTAATGGTGCTGAACTTCCTCACTTTTTGTTTATCTTGCAAAGTCTTTCTCTTTCATTTCTAAAGGATGCCTTTGCTGAATAAAACATTCTTCGTGGCAGCAGGTTTTTTTTGTTTGTTTGTTTTTTCTTTTACCACTTTAAATATAGTATTTCTTTCTCCTGACCTTTACAGTTTCTGCTAAGAAATTTACTGATAGCCTTATAGGGTTCTCTTGTAAGTTACAAGAATCTTTTTTTTTTTTCTTGCTGCTTTTAAGATTCTCTCTTTGTCTTTGATATTGACAGTTCTATTATAATGTGTCTCGGAGAAGATCTCTTTAAGTTGAGTTTGTTTGGTGACCTATGGAGCTTTGAAAACTCGGATTTCCAAGTTTCTCCTCAGATTTGGGAAATTCTGCACCATTATTTATCTAAACACGTTTTCTGTTCTTTTTCTTCCTTCCCTCTGCAAGACCAATAAATGGCAGATTGCTCCTGTTGATGTAATCCCATAGATCATGTAGGCTTTCTTACTCTTATTTCATCTTTTTTTCCCCTCTGCTCCCCTTTGATTGGATAATTTCAAAGATCCTGTCTTCTAATTCATAGATTCTTCCTTCTGCTTGAGTCCTTTTGCTGGCGATGACCTCTACTTTTTATTTCATTCATTGTATTTTTTTAGAATTTCACTTTGTTCTTTTTTTTATGATGTTAGTTCTTCGTTAAACTTTTTGTTTTGTTTGTGTGTTGTTTTACTGATATTCTTGACTTGTCTTTCTCTGTGTTCTTGGAGCTCATTGAGCTGTCTTCAAATAGAGTTCTTTAAATTCTTTATCAGGAACATCACAGAACCCCGTGTCTTTGGGGTAGGTTACTGGATCATTACTGTGATTTGGGGGTTGTGTCATGTGTTCTTGATTTTTTAGATGTTCGTTGGAGTCCTGCATTGCTCCCTTCACATTGGCAGTGGTTGTTACCCCAGTATTTACTAAATTAATTAGGGAGAGAAATGCCTTCTATCAGCTCTGCTAGGGACTGTGGGGCTATGTTCTCTCCTGGGACAATATTCTGAAGTTTGTATGTTTTTTTCTTTTTTTTAAAAAAAATATATATATTTCTTATTGATTTTTTTACAGAGATGAAGGGAGAGGGGACAGAGAGTTAGAAACACCTATGAGAGAGAAACATCGATCAGCTGCCTCCTGCACACCCCCTACTGGGGATGTGCCCGCAACCAAGCTCCATGCCCTTGACCAGAATCGAACCCAGGACCTTTCCGGTCCACAGGCCGACGCTCTATCCACTGAGCCAAACCGATTTCAGCTTGTATGCTTTTTCTTAATCCTGCCATGCACCAGGCCGTGTGCTGATGATACCCCAAGGGTATCACTGAAGCTCACATTTGGGGTTTGTCCCTGGCCCTCAGATCAGGGATGACTTGGTGAGCCTGCACACTAGTCTCCCAGCTAAGCTCACTCCTGCCAGGTTTGGGAGCACACGCAGCTGGTCCAGAGCGTGGCATGCAGAATGATGAGTGAGGTATCTCCAGCAGCTCATGGGAAGACTATTTGCTAGAGTCAGCAAACAGTTCATAGGCTCCATATTCCTTCCAGGCCCCCTCCTAGAGGCCTGTCAGTCACTCTCCTAGTCTCTCCCAGTCCCCCAAGTCATGAGCTCCTGGTTAAGGATTCTGGGTGACGCCAGGGGGAAGAGGGCCTCTTTGGCAACATTCCACACATCTCGGGGAGCCACGCACTCTGACTCCTCCTGCAGGAACAATTCATGGGCCAAGGATGTCTTACTTGGACTCAGCTCTGCTGCCGTGGGGGTGGGTTGCACATTTAAAGTCAAACTGCTCCTCTCTCTCTCTCTCTCTCTCTCTCTCTCTCTCTCTCTCTCTCTCTCTCTCTCTCTCTCTCTCTTTCCGAGCCATCGCCACTATTTTTAGCTCTCATGCTCTGCTGGAGCTTCTCTGCTGGAAACCTGACTTCCAGAAAGCTCTCAAGTGTGTCATTTACTGTGGGAGACAGTGTTCTCGCCCTCTCTCCCCCCTGACTGTAGCCAGGAGAGGCTGCAGCTGGTTCAAGGGCCACTGCAGGGTCCAGAGCAGGACCGAGGTCTGTCCGATTATCAGCCGATGCCCTAGGTGGGCAGGACTCCTCCCAGTCTCTCGATGTGTGGTCCTGGGTTCCTCAGAACCACAAAGGTGCTTTTTTTTTGTCTGTGAATGATGCTAAATGTTGTTGAAGGGGTTTACGGATGACGTGGACATTGGATTAGTCATGTGGCTGATAGCACTCCTCAAGGAACTCATGAAGGAATGGAATCCAGGGCTTCTTTGTTAATTACTCTGTTCGTGTGGCTGATCAGGTTATTCTCCAAATGCCCAAAGCTGAAGAATATACAGTGGTACCTCAAGATATGAGTTTAATTCGTTCCGTAACCTTGAGGCGTGGGAAACTATGAGACGCTCGAGTTGTGGTAAACTGGTGGGTTGTGTTCAGCCGGCTGATCCACACAATCACTCCTATCTCAAATGTTGCTCGTATTTCAAAGCAAAAATGGCTCATATCTCAAAAATCTCATATGTTAGGGCACTCTTATCTCGAGGTACCACTGTACCTGAGTTCAGCCAATTGTCCTAAGTTAACCAAGTTGCTTGCATCTATTGATGCGACATGTAGCATAGAACTGCCTCAGATGTCAACTAAGCCCTTGAAAATCATCCATGCTGATGTGTAGTTGAAGGTATTGTGTATCTAACTGGAGGAAAATCAGTAATGAATATTCAAGGGTATAGCCCAACCAGATCAAATTGCTTTCCTCTAAATCATGTTAGTCATCTAAGCGTCTGATGTAAACAAAGGGTTTTAAGACAACCTTGTGAAACTAAATGTTGATTTTTTTTTTCTTTCAAATTGGTTCTTCTTGGATATCTTGTGTCTTCGGTTGGGAGCGGAAAGATAGGCTGTATTGGAGATAGTGAATGAGGAAGAGAAAAAGAGATAAAAAAGAATGTATAGGAAATGTGATTAAAGAAAACAGGGCTCCCTCCCCCTCTCTTTAAAAATCAATGAAAATATACCCTCCGGTGAGGATAAAAACAAAAACAAAAAAATCTAAATCTAAACCAAGACTCCTTTATAAAATATAATGCATCAGACATAAATTATAAGAATGTTCTTAACCTGCCCTGACTGGTTTGGCTAAGTGGTTAATCAGCCCATGGACTGAAGGGTCAAGGTTTAGATTCTGAGTCAAGGCCAAGTACCTTGGTTGTGGGTTTGATCCCCGAGTGCTGGAAGCAATCAATCAATGCGTCTCTCTTACATCTATGTTTCTTTTCTCTGTCTCTCTCTCTCCCCTCCTCCCCACCCTCTTCTACTCTACTTGAAAATCAGTGAAAAAAATATCCTTGGGTGAGGATTTAAAAAAGAAAAAAATAATCTTAACTTGAGCTGAGGAATTAGGAGCGATTTCTAAACAAAGCCCCGTTGTTCCAGTCATATGATAAGGACGTGCTGTGAAAGATACAGAGTTGCAGGAAAGGAAAATGAACGCACAGACTTAGAGGTCTTAGTTACTCAGATCATGGGAATATTAATTTGAGTTTATTGCCTTGGAGGCAGCTAGATGTGGATACTTGTGGAAATGGGATTTGAATTAAGAGCAGAGAGAGATAAGAATTAAGACTGCAGAATGGCTTGATTGAGCAGTTATGGGATGACAAAAGAGGCACTACTACACAATTAAATTCAAAATTACTTCTGCGATTTGGTTAAGAAATGCCAGAAAGAGTTATGATTTAGTGCCTCGTTCAGACACCACTAATTCCAGATCTTTCCATGGCTCGCATGAAGGCTGAATGGCTGGTGTGTGCATGTACCTCTGGCCAATGGGAACACAGGAGCACACAGGCTCATCCTGAGCGAAGGCCATCTCGTTTACCCCGTGTCTACTTCCAGGTGGCTTTTTCTCTTCTGGTGAGAAGTACTTCAAAAAGTCGCCCTGATAAGAATAGAAATTTATGGCAAAAACCGGTTTGGCTCAGTGGACAGAGCGTCGGTCTGCGGACTGAAAGGTCCCAGGTTCGATTCCTATCAAGGGCATGTATCCTGGTTGCGGGCACATCCCCAGTAGGGGGTGTGCAGGAGGCGACTGATCAATGTCTCTCATAGATGTTTCTACCTCTCTATCCCTCTCCCTTCCTCTCTGTAAAAATATCAAAAAATATATTAAAAAAAAGAATAGAAATTTATGGATGTTTGGCTGGTTTTACATTTTTATCAGATCTGCCTATTAAAGGGTCAGTCCTGTGTCTGACTAGTGTGACACTCTTCCCTTCTCAGCTCATGCTGCAAGGGTGTAAGGTCAAGGTGAGGGAACCCAATGAAATGTGTTAACCTCCATCAGACTTTACTGGCAATCCACTGGCTGACTGATTTCTAGCTTGAGTATCAGGAACTGTTATTCCTCACCACCATCACCATCAGTACCTCCAGTAAGAAAAACGAACATTCCTGGACCACTGACTGTGACTGTAGCTCCATGTTGCAAGTCCTACTCATCAGGACAGTCCTTGGATCCACAGCCACAAAGCTCCAGGACACCTTCGCTCAGGATGCGCCTGTGTGCTCCTGTGTTGCTATTGGCCAGAGGTACATGCACACACCAGCCATTCAGCCTTCATGCGAGCCATGGAAAGATCTGGAATTAGTTGCACTAAATCATAACTTTCTGGCATTTTTTAACCAAAGGGATCTGAACCCCTTTCACTGCAATCACTTGGGAGCTGCTGCACAGCTGTGTGGCTGGAGAGGAGCAGATATTCTGTTGGGAGATGGAGGGGATGCTATAGGAGTGATTAGACTGCTAGGACTTGAACATCACGCACCGGCCCCTCCACACATAGAGGAGAGACTATCTGTCATGGGAAAATCTGCCACACCCAAACCATGATCCCCTCAAGGGGCCTCCCTCCTGTGAGGGGTGGTAGATGACTCCTGAAGTATGATAGTGACATATGTCTGAGTCTACAGTGGTCACGTGCACGTGACATCCAGGCCAGCCTGTCATAGTGGTCGCCATTAGTGCCTGTACGAAGAAACATGGCTGCATGCAGGGTTCGAGATGTCTTTCTGTGCTTACGTGAAGGAGCAGTGTTTGCCATGCTCGCATTTCCCGGGATCAGATAGCCTGAGGCTTGTCCCCCAAGCTCTCTCAAAGCCACGTCCTCCTGGATTGAACAATGAATCTGGTTGAAGGTCATGGGCACCTAAAGCTTCCTTTAAAGATTCCAAGTCAGCAGGTGGGGGCTCAGCTGGCACACTTAGCAGGTGTGTGTGTGTGTGTGTGTGTGTGTGTGTGTGGTGAGGAGGAGCGGGGGTTATTCGAACCCTAACTCCTCTAATCACCCCCCTTGAGGCAGATTAGGAAGTTCTAGCTGCCGAACCACTCAGGGCAAAGCTGTGTCTACCAGCTTTCCCTCAATGAAACGGAGCCCTGAGGAGCCACAGACAGGCAGGGGGATGGAGTTGGCCGACAGGTCAAGCGAAGTCTTTTTAATGAATGTCACTTTACAAAGGTGACAGAGTCCCTTTACAAGTGACTCCTGGGAGGACGGCGATGGAGTGGTCAAAGGAAGTTTAATCGCTAAAAAAAACACATTTTGATTCAAATGGAGGCCATGTGCCACTGTACAGCGGTACCTCGAGGTACGAGTGCCCTAACATACGAGATTTTTGAGATACGAGCAGCCGAGCGAGGGTTGATTTTTGCTTTGAATTATGAGCAACAGTTGAGATAGGAGTCATCGAGCGGATTGGCCAGTTGCACACGACCCACCAGTTTACCGTGACTCGAGCGTCTCATAGTTTCCCACGCCTCAAGGTTACGGAACGAATTAAACTCGTACCTCGAGGTACCACTGTATTCTCTTTCCCCAGCCAAGTCAGGGAGGCCTCTGTGCAGAGGCCTCGGTGTGTTTACGTAGAGGTGCTTCTGGGCTCCAGTCAGCAACATGGGAACTTGCTGTGTAGTTCCCTTTCTGGTCCAGGAAGCACTCTGGGCATCCACACCCTCCCATGGGTGTCTGCAGAAGCGCCAGGCATGCGAGGCCTAGCGAGTCTCACCCACCCCCTCTCAGGGTGAGGGCACAGTCCCCCAGCCCTTGACTGTTCTAGAACCGATTCAGCCTAAAGCTGCAAGGCTCGGCCATGCGGCCCCTGAAAATGTTGCCAGGAAGTAGTTGTTGTACCTGACATCTGGGCGTGGGGCTAGCAGGACAGGTCACGTAGTCAACCACCTTTTCTCGTTTTCTCTAGCAGCCACCGGAAGTGAATCGCCTCCTCGGCCAGCAGGTCCGATGCCGCTCAGATGGACCCACCCCCGAGGACTCAGGTACAGGAATCCCCGTGTGTCTCAGCTCTGTCCCGGTTTCCGCCTCACGGTGAGTCTCAGCGCCGATTCAATGCCCAGAATCAGAGCGGCTTAGAACGATCTGAATATTGTTTTGGATTCAAATAGACTTTTCCTCTTAAGTTGTGACTAGAAGCAAGCTTTGGAGAGCAGGCAGTGCGGGGAGAGTCCCCAACACATCAGTGGATGGGACGTGGGGTTGTTTACTATCCAGCCACACTGTTTCAAGTCTTTCCTTCCTCTTTCCCCTTCTTCATGAGAGCCACCTCTCACACAAAAGCCTGTTTTAACTAGACTTGACATTTTGCCCAGGTTCTGAGGTGAGCTGGGTGTGCAGCCAGCCTCAGCCAGCATTGGAGAGACAGCTCTTGTGAGGTTCCCTCACCTCCCCACCCCCCGCCCCCTTGCTTCTGTTAGGACAGGGGGTGTCTGTCTGTTCTGTCACCTGAGGCCAGCTCACCCCAACCAGGGGCTGAAAGAGCAGTTGCTCAAGTCTAAAGCCTGTCCTGTCCCCCCTCAGTGCCCTTCACACCAGAGCCAGCCCGGCTCTG
>PVJN01047899.1:0-15822 GCA_004026805.1 Lasiurus borealis
TCGGGCAGGCAAAAACCCTTTGCAGTGGGGCTGCCCGGCTGGGAGAGCCCCGTCCAGCAGTTCCCCGCCTTCTCCTGGAGGATAACTGGCTTCCAACTTGCCTCCAATCACTCCCAGTGCGACTCCCAGCCGCTCTCTCTCCCTCTGCCCAGCGACAAAGCTCCAGGTGCGTCTGTTTACTCCGCCGCCATTTTTTTATTCCTGTACTATTTTTTTTTTAACAATTCTTTGAATTTTGGAGGGGTCTGTTGTTATTTCTCCTCTTTCATTTCTGATTTTGTTTTTTTGGGTCTTCTCTCTTTGCTTCTTGGTGAGTCTGGCTAGAGGTCCATCAATCTTGTTTATCCTTTCAAAGAACCAGCTCTTGGTTTTGTTGATCTTTTGAATTGTTTCTTTGGTCTCCATGTTGTTTATCTCCGCTCTGATCTTTACTATTTCCCTCCTTCTGCTTACACTGGGCTTTTCTTGTTGCTCTCTTTCTAACTCTTTGAGTTGTAGAGTTAGGTAATTTATTACCATTGTTTCTTGTTTTCTTCATTAGGCTTGTAGAGCTATGAACTTCCTTCTCAAGACTACTTCCACTGTGTCCCATAATTTTTGTATTGTTGTGTTCTCATTGTCATTTGTTGCCATGATGTTTTTTATTTCTTCCTTGATATCTCTGGTTACTCAGTCATTTTTCAATAGAATGCTGTTTAGTCTCCATGTGTTAGATTTCTTTGTATTGTTTTTTTATTGTAGTTGATTTCCAGTTTTATGCCACTGTGATCTGAGAATATGCTTGATATGATTTCGATCTTCTTGAATTTGAAGAGACTTTGCCTATGACTCAACATATGGTCTATCTTTGAAAATGACCCATTACTTGCGAAGAATGTATATTCTGTGGCTTTGTGGTGAAATGTTCTAAAGATGTCAAATAATTCCATCTGGTCTAGTGAGTCATTTAGGATTGACGTTTCTTTGCTGATTTTCTCTTTAGAGGATTTGTCTAGAGGTGACAGTGGGGTATTAAAGTCTCCTATTATGATTGTATTGCTATCTCTTCCTTGATATCCTCCAGGTGTTGTTTTATGTATTTAGTTGCTCCTGTATTGAGTGTGTATATCTTTACCAGAGTTATTTCTTCTTTTTGGATTGTTCCCTTTAGTATTATGAAGTGCCCTTCTTTATCTCTTGTTATGTCCTTCACTTTGAGATCTAATTTGTCATATATCAGTATTGCAAACCCAGCTTTTTTTTTTCATTTCCATTTGCCTGAAAAACTGTCTTCTATCCCTTCACCCTCAGTCTGTGTGCATCTCTTTTCCTGAGATGTGTTTCTTGCAGACAGAAGATATATGGATCATGTTTTCTTATCCAATGGGTTACTCTATGTCTTTTGATTAGAGCATTTAATCCATTTACATTTAAAGTTGTTATTGATAGGTAGTTATCTGTGGCCATTTTTATTCTTTGCCACTGTGTTCCCTCTTCGCTTCCTATTTCTTTCTTTCTTTCTTTCTTTCTTTCCTTTTTTTTTTTTTTTACAGCAGACATTTCTTGCATTGCTGGTTTTGTGGTAATATATTCCCTTTAACATTTCTTGCATTGCTGGTTTGGTGGTAATATATTCCCTTAGTCCTTTTTTTGTCTGTGAAGCTCCTGATTTCACCTTCAATTTTAATTGAAAGCCTTGCTGGGTGTTGTATTCTTGGATTCACACCCTTCCTTTAAATTACTTTGTATGTTTCATTCCATTTCCTTCTGGCCTGATGAGTTTCTGCTGAGAAATCAGTTGCTATTTTGATGGGGGTTTCTTTGTAGGTAACTTTCTGTGTCTCTCTGGATGCTTTTAAGGTTTTTACTTTGTTGTTGGTGTTTGCCAGTTTAATTATAATGTGCCTTGGTGTCGGTTTTTTGGGGTTCATTTTGCTTGAGAAACTGTGAGCTTCTTGGATTTGTGTGGGTTTTTTCGTTCCTATATCAGGAAATTTTCTATCATTATTTCTTCAAACAGGTTTTCTGTTCCTTGCTCAGTTTCCACTCTTTCAGGAACTCCAATTATGTAAATATTGTTTTGTTTTGTGTTATCCCAAAGTTCTCTTTGGCTCAATCAAGAAGAATTAAAAATACCTGAATAGGCTCTCCTCTTGCTTTTTAATTGTTTTTTTCTAGAAATTGTTCTATTTGAGTATTTTTTCCTACCTTGTCTTCTAGCTCACTGATGTGGTCCTCTGCTTCTTTTAGTCTACTTTTGATGCTTTCTATTGAATTCTTTTCAGCAGCAATGTCACTTTTCATTTCTTCTTGATTCTTTATAATTTCCTCTTGGTTCTTACTCATATTGTCGAATTTGTCTTCCATTCTTTTCAGCCACCTTATGACTATTTCTCTAAACTCTTCATCTGGTAGGTTGTTTGCTTCTATTTCGTTTACTTCCTTTTCTGGTGATGACTGCTTTTCTTTCATATGTGGGCTGTTTCTTCGTCTGCCCATTGTCTTTCTTGTCTGGGTATCTGGTTATGTAGTTCTCTCTCCTTTCTGTGTGATGTGTGAAGCTCCTCTGAATCCGAGTGTTTCCACCAATTGGAAAGCACTGTTCTGGGTCTCCAGCTTTTCAGTGGGTTCCACAGCTGTAGTTTTTCAGTGTTCCGTAAACATTCACTTTCTCCTGAAAGATGGCACAGTCTCAGCATTTGTGCTGGTGGCTCTGGGGGAGTAAACCCCTTGGCAGTGGGGCTTCCTGGTTAGGGGAGCCCCGTCCAGCAGTCCTCCACCTTCTCCTGGATGATGTTCTTTAACTTGCCAAAAAACACTCCCAGTGCGACCCTAAGCTGTTCTCTCTGTCTGTTTTAGTGACAAGGCTCCGGACATGTCAATCTATTCCACCGCCATTTTTTTCTCTTCACTAACTGATTCTTGATGACAATGGCCATAGTTCTTGCCTGCATAAGGAATGTAAGTCTCTCCTTGGCCTGATCTAAGGGAGATAAGCGAATGGGGTGTGAGCCTGGAACAGAGAGGCTGTTGGCCAATTCTCCTACAGTAGGGATGGTCTGGATTCTCCAAAGAGTTGTGACATGGAATTGTTATTTCTTAGAGGCAAAAAATTTGATAAGAAGGTTTAAAAGGTATGGATAAAGGAGTTTTAAATTGGTATTAGTTTTTTTAATAGTTGTAGGTGTCTGGAAGAGGAGACTAACATATAGACAGAAGAGTGGAAAGTGTTAAAAATATCAGAAAGACAATCATATTAAGGCTTATCCATTATATTACTTATCTGTAACATATTTTTGTTTCTTAAAAATAAGCTTGAGGTCCTTGATGGGTTTACAAGAGTAAGTCTCCGGTTATGGCTCCAGTAGGAACATGTAAGAAACACGTTTAATTTAGGTTATATAAACCCTATTGGATATCCCTACAAGCTTTACTGCAATTAGTTATAACAGGATTTTATGTGGGCCCTTCCATTTGGTCTGTAGTTGGAACTCAGAGCAGTTATCCCTTTATATTTTTAAATAGACTATGTCTACCAGTGTAATCTGTTTGTGTTATTAGTCTTTATTGGGATTAGGTAAATTTTTTTTCCCTATACTTATGTAATGCTTTTTATACTTGTCCTAGATTAATATAACAGGTGAAGGATTTTCTTATCTATGAGCAGTATGAGCAACCTAAATTTGAGGAAAGGCCTGCTCTAAGTGAGTTCAAAGAGCCTCACTTGTAATTTTTCTTTATTTGTGGCTCTAATTCTCATGAGACCTGTGGGTAATATAAACACCCAGAACTCTGACATTTCTTGGCATAGTTTGGCTAAAGTCCAAGACAATGAAAACACAGCAATCAAAAATCAATGAAACTCAGTTAAAGCAGTCCAGAAAAAGAAATCCATAGCATTACAGACCTACCTCAAATAAATAAATAAGTAAATAAATAAATAAATAAGAAAATCTGGTAATAAATTATCTAATCCTACAACTTAATGAATTAGAAAGAGAACGACAAGAAAAGCACAGAGTAAGCAGAAGGAAAGAAACAAAGATCAAAGCTGAAATAAACAACATGAAGACCAAATAAGATCAATAAAACCAAGAGCTTATTCTTTGAAAGGATAAACAAGATTGATGAAACTCTAGCCAGGATCAGCAAGAAACAAGAGAAAGGATCCAAATAAAAAAATATCAGAAATGAAATAAGTGAAGTAACAATAGACCCCACAAAGATACAAAGGGGTTTAAAAAATGTACTACAAACAATTTTACTCCAACAAACTAGACAACCTAAACAAAATGGACATATTCTTAGATAAATACAAACTTTCAAATCTCAATCAGGAAGAATTAAAAATACCTGAATAGGCCAATAACTACCAATGAAATTGATGCAGTAACCAAAAATCTTACAGCAAACAAAAGCGTTGGTCCAGATGGCTTTGCAGGGGAATTCTACAAAACATTCAAAAAAGAACTAAAATGTATCCTTCTCAGACTATTCAAAAATATTCAAGAGGAAGACACATTTCCAAGCTCTTTTCATGAAGCCAGCATTACCCTAATACCAAAACCAGATAAAGACACCACAAAGAAAGATAATTACAATCCAATATTCCTGATGAACAGAGATTCTAAAATCCTCAACAAAATTCTAGCCAATTAGATCCAACCTTACATTAAAATGATCATAGACCATGGCCAAGTGGGATTTATTCTGGGGATGCAAGAATGGTATAATATCCACAAATCAAAAAATGTAATACATCTCATAAACAAATTGAGAAACAAAAATCAAATAATCACATCAATGCAGAAAAAACTTTGACAAAATCCAACACCCTTTATTGATAAAAACTCTCAGCAAAGTGGGAATAGAGAGATCATACTTCAACATAATAAAATTCTTATATGACAAACTTAGGGCCAACATCATGCTCAATGTGCAAAAACTAAAACCATTTCACCTTAGAAGAGGAACAAGTCAGAGATGCCCACTGTCACCACTCCTGTTTGATATAGTACTGGAAGATTTAGACATAGTGATCAGACATGAAAAAGAAATAAAAGGCACTAAAACTGAAAAATAAGAAGTAAATTGTCATTTGCAGATGACATGATATTGTAGATAGAAAACCCTAAAGACCCCATCAAAAAACTGTTAGATTTCGTAAATACATTTTAAAATGTAGCAGGATACAAAATTAATACCCAGAAATATATGGCTGTTTTATACACCAATAATGAACTCACAGAAAGAAAAACTAAAAAAATAATAATAATAATAAATCCCATTTACTATTGGAACTAAAACATTAAAATACCTAGGAATAAATTTAACTGAGGAGGTTAAAGACCTGTACTTGGAAAACTATGGGACATTAAAAAAAGAGATAGAGGAAGACATGAACAAGTGGAAGGATATACCACGTTCTTGAATTGATAGAATCAACATCATTAAAATGTCCACAATACCCAAAGCAATTTACAGATTCAATGCAATCTCCCTTAAAATATCAATGGCATATTTCACAGACTTAGAACAAAGTCTCCAAAAATTCATCTGGAATAAAAAAAGTTCTCGAATAGCTACAGCAATCCTGAGAAAGGAGAACAAAGTTGGAGGGATCACAATACAAAATATCAAGATACATTACAGAGCTACTGTTCTCAAAACTGTCTGGTACTGGCACAAGAATAGTCTTATAGACAGTGGAACAGAACAGAGAACCCAGAAATTGACCCAAGGAACTATGCTCAATTAATATTTGACAAAGGAGGCAAAAGCATACAGAGGAATCAAGAGAGTCTCTTCAATAAATGGTGTTGGGAAAATTTGTCAGATACATGCAAAAAAATAAAACTATATCACCAACTTACACCATACTCAAAAATAAACTCAAAATAGTTAAAGGACTTAAATGTAAGATGGGAAATCATAAAGATCTTAGAAGACTTCATAGGCAGCAAACTATTAGATACATGTTGTAGCAATATCTTTACTGATACAGCTCCTAGGGCAATGGAAACTAAGAAGAAAATAAGTAAATGAGACTACATCAAAATAAAAAGCTTCTGCACAGCAAAAGAAACCATGAACAAAACAACAAGAAAGCCTACTGCATGGGAAAATATATTTTCAATGTTATTTCCCATAAGGGTTTACTCTTCAACATATATAGGGAATTTAACAGAAGGAAGATAAACAACCCAATCAATAATGGGCAATGGACCTAAATAAATACTTTTTGAAAGAGGATATTGAAAGGCCAAGGGACACATGAAAACATGCTCAAAGTCACTAATCATCTGAAAGATGCAAATCAAAATGACAATAATGTACCATCTTACATCTTTCAGAATGGCTATCATCAATACATCTTCAAATGACAAGTGCTGGCAAGGATGGAAACAGAAGTGTCCCGACCAGCGGTAAGTCAATGAGGACCCTAGAGGGGGAATGGAAATGAAAGGGACAAGAGACGCAAGGAATGGAGACAAGACAAGGTTCTGATCAAGTCTCATTTATTCAGGAGGAGTTCGGGGTAATTATAGGGAGAGGAAGGAATGAGGAAGTTCCAGGGAATGAGGAGGTTCCAGTTCTTGCATAACAGGGGAGGCTAAGCAACCAAACCACAGCGAAAATTCCTAGCCATAAAAGCGAAATACATGACTTATGGCAAAGAGGTGTGGGGGAATAGAAACCTACCCTGAGGTTAGTACTAGCATGGCTGGAGCTTACTACAAAATGGCTGTCAAGCACAACAAGTTTCCCACAGGTCCCCCTTTTCTTTAAAGTTTGAAAGACCAAATATTCTTGAGGGGACTGTGCTTGTCTTAGGTCAGGAACCAACCCACCGTACCTGTCATCGGAAAGTAGGGAAAGCATAAGGCCCAGTTCCCGTCTTAGGCAGCGGTCGGTATCACGTTTAAGTTCCAATTGCCTGTCTCTGGCTAACCAGTCCAGTGCACCAAGGTGGAAAGTTTGCTATTAGAATAATTCCTCAATTACTCTATTGAATGTCATCATATTCCTTGAATATTGGAGTAATTATCTCGTTTACTCTATAGAATGTTATCGTATTTCTCCTTTTCAAGGAATTTGCAACTTTCCCTTTCAGCCATCTCAAGTTTATGATAATGGACCTGTATAGATTGCATCTTATTGGCATCCACTTGTTGCTTAATAAAAGCCATCAATTTATTAAAAAGAAAAGGTCCTAGCGATAGGATTATTAATAAGCCAAGCAGAGGTCCTAATAAGGGAAGGAGATAGGGTAATATTCCATTTAGCCCACTCCACAAGGGGTTGTCAAATAGTTCTCTTCTTCTTTTTATTAGGTCTTCTTGTAGCTTCTTTATCTTATCACAAACAATGCCCGATTTATTTGCATAAAAGCAGCAGGTTCCTGTAGAGCCAAACAGATCTCTCCCTGTTCTGCTGTCAATAAATTTAATCCTCTTCTATCCTGGAGGACTACCTCCGCTAAGGAGTCTATCTGATCTTGAATATCATTAATAGTACTGGATAAGGCCTGAACTTCATCAATCAGCTAATTAGAGAGTTTAGCATATGAATGAACAGCAACTCCTAATCCTGCTATTCCTGTAGCTAAAGCCCCTGAGACCCCTAATCCTACTAACAGGGGAATAAATTGAACTGCTCTCTTTGCTCGGCCAGTGGCATAATCAAGGGTGGGAATGGGAACAGGATCATCTCCGGATATGACATCTATGTCCAGTAACAAGGCTGCCATAACACAGAGTCCTGTCCAGTTGGTGGGCAAGACAGTAAAAGCCATGCTTCCACCACAGATAAAAATGTGCCCTCTACTAGGGCAGAGAGAGCTGCTATAATTTACTATATGACTGCAGTTGGCAAAGGTGACAAATTCAACGTCAACATCAAAGCTATTATTTTAAAAATTCCCTTGTATGCAAATGGTATCTTCAAAGCCTATAGGTGGAACTCTGAATGGAAGACCAGCACTACAGTTCTGGGACCCAAGGTCATAGATCGGATATATGGAGGAATTGGAGGGAATGGCGAGGGGCATAGGTGTGCCCAGAACTAGACATAGCCAGCAATCTTTAGCCAAATCAGGATTAGAAACATTAAGGGCTCTACGTGTGGCCTCTAAGATATCTGAGGTCTGAGTATCCAAATTCACCCCCCTAGGTTTAGGAAGAACTAGAGGGTGGTAATTAACCTCTGGGAACATATGCTTAATTAATTGTTCTACTTGATCCTGAACCATAAGTTCTCTAATTTTACCTTGAGGATCGCCACCGTCAGATACATGTATGGGGGCAATCTTATTCCAGCAGACTAGCTTGCCAGGAGTTAGTCAAAGGATCCTTCCATAATACTGAAGCAAGTTGTCTCTGAGTTTCTGTATGCCAAAAGCGAGCGGCTGCTGATTGTCCATTTGCATCCAAATTTAAAAAATTGAGGATAAATAAGGAATGAGATAATATGTTTCTGGATGACCCCCTTGTGGGGTACCATTCCCCCTTTTTTATTTTATCTGTTGTGAGTTTTAAGGAGAGGTGTGCCCTTTCAATGATTCCTTGACCTTGGGGATTATAAGGAATACCTGTTGTATGATGGATATTGAGGCGCTTACAGAATTGAGAAAAGGCTGAGCTGGTATAGCCTGGGCCATTATCAGTTTTTAATTGCTGTGGACATTCTAAGACTGCTAAGGCAGTTAGCATATGGCTGTTACATGTTTAGTGGCTTCACCGGTTTGGAGGGAAGCATGAATAAAATTGATAAAAGTATCTGTAGTTACATGTACATATTTGAGATTACCAAATTCAGAGATATGGGTAACATCCATTTGCCATAATGCATTAGGTACTAACTCCCTAGGGTTGACTCCGAGATGTAATACTGGGAGATGTATGATACAAGAAGGGCAATCTTTGACAATTTGTCTGGCTTGTTCCCTAGTAATATTATGCATAAGCCAGAGATTCTGTGCATTGAGATGGTGTAACTGATGGCTCTTCTGTGCTTGAGCAATTTTTAGGGAAGTGTCATCAGAAACGATAGCAGGTAATGCAGAGATATGAGCTTGTGGGCGAGTGGCCAGATCTGCTTTCTGATTTCCTTCCGCTAAAGGACCAGGAGCCCAGAGTGAGCACGTAAATGCCCTATAAAAAAGGGGTGCATTATTTTTGTGATAAGACCTGTAGTTATCTAAATAAGTTTCCAGTATTAGAGGCACCCTTAATTTGGCCAGCAGTTTCTAAAAAGGGTATAGAGTGTGCGATGTAAGGGCTATCTGTGTATATGTTAAGAGACTTATTAGGAAATGCTGATAGGACTGCAATAACAGCATGTAATTCTGTTAATTGGGCAGAGGAGCTGTTTGTGGTAAATTGTACCACCTTGTCCTGGTAAGTATAAGCAGCTATACCTGTAGAAGAGCCATCAGTAAATACCAATAGGGCATTATTTAAGGGGGTAAATGTGGTGATTTTAGGGAATACTAATTCATGTTTATTAGCAAAATCAATAAGTTTGTCTGGTGGATAATGATTATCTAGGATGCCAGTATAAGAAGCCAAGGCAATAGGACAGAATTCAATAGTCTGCATGAGCCAATTAACTTGTTCCTTGGTATAAGGCTGTATGATAAAATCTGGTTCTTTACCAAAATATCTTTTCCCTTGTTCCCTGACTAGGATTATAAGATCAGATACTGCTTGATAATATGGCCCAATGACTTTTTTAGGTGTAGCAGGCAGATGAGCCCACATGAGGGGGGCTGTTTGCCAAAAAACAGTGGTTGGTGAAAGAGCTGTTTGCAAATGATGAATTTTAAAGGTTTATCATAGTCTATAAATGTAATAGTTTGTGACCGAATGGCTTGTTTTACTATATGTATGGCTTGTCTTCCTTCCGGTGTCAGCTCATGGGGAGATGTAGGATTAGCATCCCCGTGTATAATATTGTAAAGAGGTTTTAAATCACTTTTGCTAAGCTTTAGATATGACATGAGCTAGGTGATATCTCTGAGGAGTTTTTAAAAATCGTTTAAAGTTTTGAGGTTGTCTAATCTTAATTCTAATTTCTGAGAGGAGACCTGAGGTCCTTTCATTTGAAAGCCAAGATATGTGTTGTAACCCAATGAGACAACCTCACTTGGACACAGAGTTTTAGAGATGGAAATTTGAGCTTTATTCCTGTGCAGGGACTGCAGCCAACCTATGCAGAGGAGAACTTCAGTCCCGAGATCTTGAAGATGGCTGGTTTTATAGCCCTATCGCAGGGATGAGCAAGCAAGCATTGTCTACAAAAGCGAATATTTGCGGTTAGCACAGCTGCCTGGAGGAGTTATCCTAAGAGTAGTGTAAAATTTTAACAGAGACATTTACTGGCTCGGGGGAATGTTCTGAATGGTCTGTTATCTTCAACAGAGACATTTATCAACTCAGGGGAATGTTCTGTTATCTTACCCTGTTCCAGGCAAGTTTGGCCCAGGGTTGGGGAGTTAAAGGTTATGCACATAGGGGCTGTTTGGCCATGTCACAACACTATGTATATGGATCTGTTAATTGGACTTTATCAGGGGTGATCTCTAATCCTTTGTCTTGTAAAGCATTTTTTAACTCGTCATAACATCTCAAGACTTCACCACCATCCTTCCCAGCTATGAAAATATCATCCATGTAATGAATAATATACATTTCTGGCCAATGATCTCGTACTGCTTGTATTGCAAGAGCAACAAAGGATTGACATAAGGTGGGACTATTAGCCGTACCTTGTGGGAGAACACGCCACTGAAAGCTTTTCATGCGTGCTCTAAAATTAATAGCGGGTAGGCTGAAGGCAAAGCGCTTTTGGTCCTCAGGGCGTAGAAGAATGGTAAAAAAGCAATCTTTTAAGTCTATGATTACCTTAAAATGATCTAAAGGTATAGTAATAGAAGAGGGGAGTCCAGGCTGTAGGACTCCCATTGTTTTATTTACTGCCCTTAAGTCTTGTAACAAACGCCATTTACCTGACTTCTTAATGACAAAGATAGGAGTATTCCAAGGAGAGTTCCTGGGGATAATATGGCCAGCTTCAAGCTGCTCCTGTACCAGCTGCTGTGCAGTCAATAGTTTTTCAGATGTTAGAGGCCAATGATGGACCCATACAGGCTCTTCAGATAGCCACGTTATTTTTTCTGCATGGGTCACATGTCAATGGCCCCTATAGAAAATGGCCTAATCCTGCTCTGTTTGATCTAGGAGTGGCTTCTATGGGTTTTAATATTCCTGTGTTGTTCTTTCCTAAACCTTGACCTGGTAGATAGCCATTTTTTAACATTTGAGTAGTAATGATGTCGTTTGGGCTACACATGATTAGTCCAAGCTGAGACAATAAGTCCCTATCCTAAAGGTTGATTGGTAATCCAGCTATAACATAGGGTTGTATGGTGCCTTGGTTACCTTCTTGATCTTTCCAGATCAAAAGTTTTGAACTCCTTTCAGGAATCTGACTTTGGCCTATTCCTTTTAAATGGGTCATAGTAGTATCTAGGGGCCAAGTTGTGGGCCATTCTTCCTTTTTGATAATAGTAACATCGGGGCCTGTATCTACTAGGCCTGAAAATTCCTTACCATCTAGCTGTAGATACATAAGAGGTTTTTGTGCTGATATTATCTCTGCCCAATAGACATCTGATGACCCAAAACCTTTATTACCTCTTTGTTTAATAACTGTCTTATTAGAGGTGGGGATTAGGGGTAGGAGTAGTAATTGAGCAAATCTCTGTCCTGTTACAATGGTATTAATATTTTTTGGAGAAGATACCATAACCTTAATTTCACCCAAGTAGTCATTATCTATAACCTTGGGAAAGACTTGTAATCCATTAAGTGTAGAACTGCTACGCCCTACTATGAGGCCAAAAGTATCTTTTGGTAAAGGGCCAAAGATCCCAGTGGGAAGGGTTTGAACTCCCATCTCAGGGGTTAATATTGTGTGGGCGGTGGAACTGAGGTCCAGTCCTGCGCTTCCTGTGGTGGCTCTGAGGAGGCCTGAAATGGATTGTTGTTTGCTGGAACAAAGCTGACTGCCCCAAATATTTGTTTCAGTGTGGTCCCTGTTCCCGTTTCCCAGAACCGGAGGTAGAGCCTGACCTTGGGCATCTGTCTTGGATTTACACTCATTAGCCCAGAGTTTCCCTCTTTTCATAGACCTGGAGCTTGAGTTTTAGTGTATGTATTTTTGCTCCCCTTACATTCTCTAGCAAAATGCCCTGATTCTCCACAGTTAAAACATTTATTCTTATTTTGCTGTGATAAGAATTGTCTAACTGTATATCCTTGCATGGCAGCAGCCATGGCAAGGCCCTGCTGATAAGCGGCTCCGATATCAGAGCAAAGGCAGATGTAGCCTGATAAATCAGTCTTTCTTATAGGGCCGAATTGCCGCTTGGCAAGCAGTATTAGCGTTTTCAAAGGCCAATTGTTTGACAAATTCCTTGCCTACGTCAGCGTTACCCAAAATTCTGCCAGCTGCAGTGATTAGGTGATGAACAAAATCTGCAAAAGGCTCATCTGGCCCCTGTTTAATATTAGTTAAAGAGGAGCTCATGTCACCTTTAACTGGTAATTTTCTCCAAGCCTTAGTAGTGGCTGATTGAATCTGGGCAAAAAGTCCTGCATCATATTGCATTTGCACATCACTGGTAGCATAATTGCCTTCTCCTATGAGCATATCTAGATTCCACCTATTGCCAGCTTGCGCGTTGCGTTTAGCAGTGTCCTTGCATGACTCTATGAATTCTGATTTCCAGAAAAGATAATCCCCTCCGGCTAGAGTTGCTCTAGCTAGAGTCTGCCAATCCCCGGGTGTAAGCCAATTTTCAGCTACTTATTCTACAATTGCTGTAGTATAAGGAGCTGTGGCTCCATATTGGGCTACTGCCGTTTTTACTGTTTCTGTAACGGGGAATGCATCTATTTTATCTAACTCTGGAATTGGTTCTGACTGGGGAGAAAATTTTGGAGCTGCTCCTCTCATGGGTGGTCTCTGATTACGAGAGATTTCTGGCTTGGTTTCACTTTTAGACTTGCCTATTTTTAGACCCTCTAATTGTGCTATAAGCTCCTGGTGCTCTTTTTCTAATTTTATTTCTTCCTTTAGGAATTCAATCTTATCACTTAGCTCCTTTCTGGAGTCAAGAGCCGGGCATGCTGGAAGGAGCGCTGGGGACAAGATTATATGGCGAGGACACTGAGCGACAGGCGGCCAGTCTGGATTATGATATATGGCTGCCTGTTCTTCTAAATCCTCCCAATCTGTACCACTAAGGTCCTCCTTAACTTCCAGAAATTCTGATAGGGTTGAATATTTCTTTGTCTTAGGTTTAGCTCCCTCTAAATTATGGAGTTTTACTTTTGCTTCTAAAGGTGTTCTTTTTTCAGGTATCTTTGATTTTTTTCTTTTCAGTTTCTAAAGTCCTCTCTCTTAATATATTATGTGTGCCCCTGGATGGCTCTCTATTTTCAAGTATTTTCTTTTCAGTTCCTTGAGTCACCCCTCTTTCTTCCTCAACATCACTATCGAAAGACATGAGGTCCTCACTTTCTTTCTCAATCCTTTTTTCTTTTTGATCTAATTTCTGCTGTTCTTTTAAATCCTCTTTCTCTTTATCTATTTGAAGGATTTTTTCTTCCTTTTCAATTACATTAGCAACTATAGGATCCTGATGCCTCTGTGATATGACCTCATTGATTAAATTCCAGTATGAAAAGGCAGTTATAGGAACCTTTTCAGGCCCAAAACTTTCATAAAAATCCCTAAGGGCATCTCCAACCCTTTTCCATCTCTTATTATCAATAGTTCCTTCAGTAGGGAACCAAGGACAAATATCTTGGATATAATAAAAAAATCACATAACTGTTTAATTTTAACCTTTATCCTCGTGCCTTTAAAGCTTTTCTAAGTCCATTAATAAACATTTCATGCTGACTCATTTCTTGACCCATAATCGCTGTCTACTCACCGAAGTGTACAAAACGCAGCAGGTTCCCTCGTCAACTTATCTTCCATCTTCTCCTTTTTGTGCCAGCTCTTCAGACAGCATCCCTCACTGGACCCCCTGTTCTCGAGTCACGTTGGGCTCTACTTGTCCTGACCCACAGGTAATTCAACGAGGATCCTAGAGGGGGAGTGGGGATGAAAGGGATAAGAGATACAAGGAATGGAGATAAGACAAGGTTCTGATCAAGTTTCATTTATTCAGGAGGAGTTTGGGGTAATTATAGGGAGAGGGAGGAATGAGGAAGTTCCAGGGAATGAGGAGGTTCCAGGGAATGAGGAGGTTCCAGTTCTTGCGTAACGGGGGAAGCTAAGCAATCAAACCGTAGTGGAAATTCCTAGCCATAAAAGCGAAATACATGACTTATGACAAAGAGGTGTGGGGGAATAGAAACCTAACCCGAGGTTAGTACTAGCATGGCTGGAGCTTACTACAAAATGGCTGTCAAACACAACAAGTTTCTCACAAAGAAGGAAAGAGGAGAAACCAAGATGGCAGAATAGGTAAATACTTACACTGTTGCCTCGCACAACAACTTCAAAACTACAACTAAAAACAGAATGGACATCATCCAAAACCACAGGAAAGCTGGCTGAGTGGAACTTCTACAATCGGAAGGAAAGAGAGGAACTCACAGAGATCCAGAGGAGCTGCAAAACGCTGAGGTACAGAGACGGGCATGTGGAGAAAGCAGGTGCTGGAGTACCTGGCTGGCTTTCTCTGGTGGGAGGGGGATGGAGACTCCCAGCTGCATTGAACACCTTATCATATGGCACTAAACCCTACATCTGGCCGGGATTCATACAGGGGAAGTTTGGATTGTGAAGAGGGAGAAGTGCACGAAGATCTGGGGGAGATGCAAAAGGGCAGAGGTCTGGTAGCACGCACAGCTTTGCACACAGAGGACCAACTACTGGTTGTGCCATTGGCTTTCATGAGTGGGCCAGGGACAGAGCTTCCCAACTGTGCCACTTCTAGCTCCACTGAACCCCAGTTTTGGGCGAAACCTTGGGGATCCAGACTCATATGCTCCCTGAGCGCCAGGGACCCGGAAAAGCAGAGGTCTAGAGGAACTGCGCAAGAGCGCACATAGGGACTGCTCTAGCAATTACCCAGTCATGTGAGACCCAAGACTCATTGGGGGGGATGGAGAAACTGAAAGGCAAGATGGTCCGTTAAGCCCTGAGACTCAAACCATGCCAAGCTCAACAGAGAGGCTTTTGCAGTTTTGCAAGTCTAGTATCATAAGGCTGAATCCAACACAGAAGTTCTCCCAGCATAGTGAAGATGCCAAGACAAAGGAAGAGATCACAAACAAAAGAAATGGAGGAAAACAAACGACTGGATATAGAGTTCAAAATCACGTTATAAGGTTTTTCAAGAATATCCTAGAAAAGTTGGATAAAGTTAGTGAGACCCAAGAAACGATGAAAAAGAACCAACTAGAGATGTAAAAGGACCAACTAGAGATGGAAAAGGACCAACTAGAAATTAAAAATACACTGACTGAAATAAAAAATATTATTCAGAGACCTAACAGCAGACTGGATGAAGGCAAGAAACAAGTCAAAAATTTGAAATATAAAGAATCAGAAAACACTCAACTGGATAAAGCAAGAAGAAAAAAGAATCCAAAACTGTGAAGATAATGTAAGGAGCCTCTGGGACAGCTTCAAGCGTACCAACATCAGAATTGTGGGGTGCCAGAAGAAGAGAGAGAGCAAGATACTGAAAACCTATTTGAAGAAATAATGACTGACAACTTTTCACATCTGGTGCAAGTGTAAGGTTGCAAAAATCAG
>PVJN01047900.1:0-15837 GCA_004026805.1 Lasiurus borealis
AACCAATTTTATTATAAGGATGGTTGGCTCCACATCAGTGAGGCAAGGGGAGCCCAGGGACTGGGAGTTCTTGCCTGAGGCACTGAAGGACACCAACATAGGCTTTGTCAGGGCTGTGCCATCAGAGTAGCCAACTATAAATGCAGATTTCCTTCCACAAGACAAACTAACTGGTAGCCTGTAGTGCACAGTTTTCACATCCCTGGGCAAAGCATAGCCTCAACACACAGAGACCATGCTAGGAACATTTGCAGAGAGAAATACAGAAAGTGGGTTTGGGGAGGGAAGGGGGATACAGGAAAGAAGTATGGAAGAAATAAGGAAAGAAGAAAAGTGAGGAATGATGAACAGAGGAAAATAAAAGGAAAGAAGAAGATAAATGGAAGGAAACAAAGAGAAGAGAAAAGGAAAGATCTGGATGGAAAAATGGGAGGAGAAAAAACAGAAAGAAGGAAGGAAAGGGAGACAGAGGAGAAAAGGAAGAAATGTGGTAAGAAGAATTAACATGTCCCAGAGAGAAGCCACAAGGATAAGCGTGGATTCAAAAATATTTTTCGTTAATAATCATGACTCATTGATTTCACTCTTCTCTAACTTCTATTTCACTAAGTATTTGTCTGCCCAACTTAGTACTTCATTAGTTCATGTCTGATTCTCATAATGGTTTATAGATATTCAAGCATTTCCTCAACTAGACCACAAGCTTTTTGAGAGCAGGGTTCTTAAATTTTTTTTTATTCTCTGGCCATTCCCTATTCTTCCTACTCCCTAGGTATCTGAAAAGCAGTGAATTACCTGAGCATTCACGGGGTCCCTGGTAACTGCCAATTTCTCTCACTGTAAGTGAGCAACTATCCTTTTTAAAATATATTTTATTGATTTCAGAAAGTAAGGGGGAGGGAGAGATAGAAACATCAATGATGAGAGAGAATCATTGATCGGCTGCCTCCTGAAAGATCCCCACTGGGGATCAAGCCTACAACCCAGGCATTTGCCCTGACTAGGAATCTAACCATGACCTCCCGGGTCATAGGTCAAAGTTCAATCACTGAGCCATGCCGGATGGGCAGCAACTATCTTTTTATTCTTTATGTAGCCAAATGGAAGTATTGTTACCTCCCATGCTTATCATATATCACAAGTTGTCCAGAGGTGCTGTGGTATCTAAAACACACATTCATTATAGCCTATCTAAGCAACAAAAAACATATTCAATCATTAATACATTGTGACAAATAGTTATTTAGGAGAATATACATACTATTAAAAACTACTCAGGTGGGCAATCTTACAAACACTACTGGGAACATTTCATGTACCCCTTTACCTAGCTATAGTCTTGGAAAGAATGCTCTCCAATTAAGGCTGATTTGAATCTCATTGAAACTGACCAGATATTTTATATTTTGTACTTCAAGAGATATGTTGGGTTTTTGTTTGTTTGTTTGTTGTTGTTTTTAGTACAGAAATGCAAATGGTTCAACCCTGTGGTGGGAAATGTACATGTGGCCATGCACCGTACAGTGGTATCTTGCCCAAATGACAGGCCTTTCTAAATCCTCCAGCATCTGCAGCTATGTTATATCAAGTCTGGTTTTCAGAATCAAAGCTTCCACTAAGTGGGCCTTGGGAAGAGGCTGCAGGTATATAGAAGGAACAGCCAGACAAACTTGGAGAACTGGGTCTTAGTATCCAAAAGAATACACAAGTTGGGGGAGGGGCAGAGGATCTGTCCCATTGACTATAAGAAAGACATATTCACCTGCTAATGCTTGACTCCTTGCTTCTTAAGATTGAAGAGTTCTGGGCTGATGTGAGATATTCTATGTATTTATCAGAAACCATTTTCAAGATGGTGCTGCCATCTGAAGAGCTTACCTACCTATGCCCAGGACATAGTTTTTGACTCAGCACACCTTCAGGGAACCGTGCACCCCTACTGCCTTTTCCCTGTCCTCCTCTGAATGAATTGCTTACTTGGTCATGTTTTTGATACCGCAGAGCTGAGTGAATGAGAGTGAACGAGTGGTTTAAAAGCAGCAGAGAAGAGAAAGATATGCAATTATCATTTTCAAGAGCAGGAATAATATTTAACTGGAAAATAGTCCATTATTGGCTTTTGCAGTTTTAGGGAGCCTGTGCAAGTTACATGACCAGGAGACCTTTAATTAATTCCTGTCTCTTCTTCCATTTCTCATCATTTTTATACCCGTATGTGGCCTTTGAGAAAAATCCTAATAAAAACAGCTCCAGCCGAAACTGGTTTGGCTCAGTGGATAGAGCATTGGTCTGCTGACTAAAAGGTCCCATGTTCGATTCCGATCAAGGGCATGTATCCTGGTTGCGGGCACATCCCCAGTAGGGGCGTGCAGGAGGCGGCTGATCGATGTCTCTCTCTCATTGATGTTTCTGGCTTTCTATCCCTTTCCCTTCCTCTCTGTGAAAAATCAATAAAATATATTAAAAACAAACAAACAACAACAACAACAACAACAAAAGCTCCACTGCAGGCTGGATTGAGCCTGTTTTCCTTGCTCTCATCAGCACTGGGATAGGCAGAATATAAACGTTATTTTACAATTTGTGTGGTGATAGAGATGATGTCCTACATGAAGGAAACTGTTGTTCTAAGTGGAATTTTTAAAAAGCTATCCTACCGGAGTTAGCATCCCTCCACCCCTGTGTTGTGAAGGGCAGAAGGCATTTAAGCCACTGCCTTAATGAAACATTGACTAAACCTTGTGTGTGAGGGGGTCAAGGGAGAGCACCCTATGACCCTCAAGTATCCACCAGGCCACTGCACTGGACAGCCTCCGCATGACCAGGCGGGCTGTGGCTCTGGCTCTGGGACTATGAGCCTTTCACAGTTGGTGCAGGGACAAGGCCCTGGTGGATACTTAGCCGGCAATCTTTCATTATTTTGTTTTCTGCTTAAAACTCCAAGGATATGGAAACCCAGCATAGAGCAATAATTTGCTCTCTGGATTAAAAAGTCAATATTCTTTCAGCTTTGCTGGATAGAAAGAATATTTAGTCCAACCACTAGCACCCAGGAGTTTTTAAGTCAGAGCACTTTCTCCATATATATATATTTTTACCTCGGGCACGAGAAAAAGGCTTGACAGTTCTCTTGAGCATTTCATTCAGGAGATGGAGGGCTGTCTGGGGGAAACCCTGTGTATTTTGTCATTATCTTGTAAATGAAAGCACCAGTCTGAGATGCAGTAGAATTCCCTTTGACTGAATTGCTTCCTGGAAGGCCCATCAGTTGATGACCAGAGACCAGGTATGTGAATTCCCCGCTCTGAGGAGACCACACAAGCCTCACCAGAGCAAACAGATGACGGACACTCTGTTTTGAGGGTGAGAATAAAACAAGAGCTTCTACTTCACCAAAATAATTAATTATTTATCACCGCAGGTAATTCTACAGGCATATACGTACACATACACACACACACACACACACACACACACACACACACACACACATACTTTAAAGATGCACAGATTAGCAACCCACACTGCTGGAGCACCCTGGAATTCATAAAGAGCAAGTGGATTCTTTGGCTATTTCAGCTCATACTAAAACCCAACAGCTTCTCCACAAAGGCTTCCCACTAAGGGCTTCCAATAAAGGGAAGGAAAGACATCAACAATACAATATCAGGGAAGATAATGGCGACAATAGGAATAATTTTTTTTATTAAGAGTTCATTCTAGGCCAAACACATTGGTGCCAACGGTATTACATTTAATTCTCCAGGCAAAGGTAGTGGACATATTAAAGGAGAATGGTATTGGTGAAGGGAAAAAAGGCAACAAATAAAGAAATCTTTCAAAGGGTTATTTCAACAAAGTGACATCTCCAGCTCTTCCATCTCATTTCACGTGAGCTAAAATGAGCATCTTCTATCACCTCCCTACCCAGGAGGGGAGTCTACCAAGAAGAAAACATTATGACTCTGCACTTCAAGAATCCTACTGTCTCCTCATTCCCCTTTGCTCTGTTTGGCCTACCCTATCAACAGCTGTGAGAGAATAAAAGGGCATGCATCTCTGTGACTAAAATATACTTTTTGTTCCAGATGACTTCTCCCAAAGGCAAAATATAAGCCCTATTAGAAAGGGCAAACAGTTGTGGGATCATGAATTGGTAAAGTCATTTGAATCAAAATAAGAACACAGTGTAATGATGTAATTGATATTGACTACCGTAAATTTAGAATGACTTAATGTGTGCATTTCAGGGTCAGAGATTGCTGGCTGTGCTCCTAGTCCTACACACCCCATGCACTTTGCTGTGCTCCATGGAAGAGCTTCTTATTTCCATTTTTCTTCCCAGCAGGATGTTTAAAAAGCTATTCAGTGACAGGCTTTGCCTCTCATTTTGATTTTGTATCTATCCTTTTCCAGGGCTTCTGCAGGCAGTACTGGCTAATGACATCACTGTATTTCATTGGGCCCTCTCATTGTTCACTGGAATTCCTTACAAAACTTGAGCTCTTGTGCTCCTTCTCTTTGGGCACACAAACACTGCAATGGGCCAGGAGTACAGCAATTTGTAGATGGAAGAAACAGCCACAGGAAAATGAGGAGTGATGTCCTGACTTTGGAAATGACCCTGGAGGGACAAAGCTGACTCAACAGTTATTTGTGTCATTTAGAGAATAATGCTGAAAAGCAACCATTAGTAGAGTTTTCTTGAGAGACATATCAGATATTTATGTTATTTGAGGTGATTTCCCTCTCTTAACATAGATTTCTGTGAGAACATGGTCTAAAGATAATGCCCCATTAGCTACCCTGACCTGATTCCTCCCTTGTTTTGGGAACTTTTGGGACAACCTGCAATTTTAAATCCCTCATATGATTTTTAAAGTAATTTGGCATCTGCTGAAAAAGTCACTGCCATTTTGGATAACTGCTCTTCTTTCTACAAAGAGAAAAGTGAAAAGAAAATAACAATCTGCCCCAAACCCAGGTCTTATAGAAGAGAAGTGCTGACTGACCTCCATATACTAGTGCACCCTAATGCAGCTCACAGGCCCCCACAGGAACTGGCATGTCAATGCCAGCAGTGCAAGTCCCCTGGAGAGAAAGAGTTTACCTTGGAGTCCAGCTGCTGCATGTATGACCAAAGATATTCTATATTGGCTCCGAAAGGATGGACATGAAGAAACGTTGATATAATGCCTGAATTAAAGAGACAAACATTGGAAATTATTAAGAGGCAAATAAGAGTCTCATCTATGAGATGATATGTCATAATGTTACTTAACTCCAATGAGGTTTTGTCAGGCTAAGTTATTTATGGTCTTGCCATTTCTAACAGCATTCAAAAAGCATTCAGTGACAGCTGCTCTGAAGACATTACAGTAACACAACAGACAGAACTACCCATGGATTATAGTACTAGTTGGAGAAGCAAACGCCTGAGAGAAGATGTAGATGAATAAAGGTGTTGCTAAACAAAGGCTCCTGGAAGCATTTCAACTACCAATTTTATGCTTGATTTACCAATATAAAATTGTAGTTATTAGAAGGATAAAATTATCTCTTTTCTTTCCCTCGGTGGACTTCGTCCTGTGAAAAAGGCTCACACAGCTGTGTCAGAAATTACGCTGCCTCAAATTTCCCTGATAATTATAGCTGCTAGTTACAAAAAGTATTTAATTCATATTTCCCCTAACTGCCACTGAAGGAAGCATAAATCCTTTCTGAAATCTTTGCTATTGCTCCCTGGTTGCTGCTGCTGTTTGAAGGGAGCTCATTTGCATTCTCCTCCTCTCTGCTGTACTAGTAACTTACATGATCATTGATCATTCAAAAGGTCCAGGAATGGATGGTTTGGCAGGAGTCTGATATAAATTATATATATATATATATATATATATATATAATGTCTTTCTATCTTGAAAAAAATCTGTCAACAGCATACTGATAAATGAAAAGCTTGATGTTGGTGTCAGGGCTGAAGTAAAAGCATTGTCTCCCTGCTCTCACATACAGAATTAAAGCAGTGGGCATGAAGACCTTGCTTCTATTTGTTAAGAAACCGTATTTGGATGATGCTTGTTTAGTTCTCTGTTAAGCAGGCTTTGAGATGACTTAAATCTGAGGATAAGCCCTCACAGTGTTTATTTGGAAGCTTTGATGCTTGAAACCAAAGCAAAGGGACGCCCACCTTGTATGAAATGCAGTCAGGGAGAGCACTAGACGAGAGCTCCTCATTCTTGTGTGAGAGTACCCTGTGAATAAGCCAGTGACCTTGGATTGATCTGGGATAGGCTCCCATGGTGCCCTGATCTCCTGTGTGATATTTGGAATCTCTGGGATGCCTGCCAGTTTTTAAAGACAAGTTACCAGTTTATTCTGAAGTGTCTAAATAAGCTCTCTCAAACACCTGTCCTCAGAACCCTGCTTTCAGGTGGGCTGTATTGGTTTGCAGTGAAATGAGGAAGATAGAAATAATTTATAACATTTTTTTCATGAAGCTCAGACTTCAATTCCAGAAGTTGATCTCTTTTTCTTGAGATATTAAAGTCCTACCATTTTATTCTGAGTTCACATTCTTCCTTTATTTTGCTAAAATGTTTTTTTAATGAAATAATGGTGATAATAAAAGGTAATAATGGTAACTTCAGTCTCTTTAGGTGGCAAATCGCCACTTTCAGTGTACTTAGGTGGCATTATTGTTTCCCCTCCTAACTGCTGGGTGCATGCGAGAAGGGCTAAGCTGCACAGCAATGCCGGCTTTTCGTAGCACCAGGCCCTGGGACAGGTCAGCAAAAGTCCCAAGGCACCCCAAGATGCACCAACCTTCTCTCTCCCTGCCCATTGCCTGTTAGTCACTGAAAGAGTTTCATGTGGTAGCTCCACAGTGGGTTACCAAATAGGGGTGAGTGGATGTTCACCAGACTATTGGTTCAAACTTGGTGCCAGCGCTGGGTCTGAGGCCACTCAGCAAATGTTTCCAGTTATAGAAGTCTAGGTGCTTGCACACCTTTGTGTTGATGTGGGGTCTCAGGGAGTCATCAGGTGAGGCCAGCAGAGAGTGGGCCTACCCTGATTAGTGCTATTTAAAGATCATCATGTCTTGTGGTTTGTCACCGGGCCAACCCCTCCCACTCCCATCTTTTTGTTTTGTGAATTTATAAAATTTTTTGTTTATCTGATGTGAACAAAATATCAAGTTGTACATTCAGTTTAGTCAGTGCAGTATTCTCTTTGAGTTAAATGAGAAATGGGATCCTATCAGAATATACTTTCCTTCCTCAGATTGCTTGGAGTTTCATTCCACACTGTGTCACCTTGTATAGTTCAGGCTGAGATTAGCTTTCCCTACATCCACACTGGTTGCTAGTCTTCTGGGAAGCCTGGAAAACTGTGGGCCTATCAGATCACTGGGGCTGAGGGGCAGCCCTAGGATATCCAGGAACCCTAGTACTGCAGAGGAACAGCTAACTCTCTAGAAATCAATGGAGGCCTGACCATAGCCAGCCTGAAGTATTCCTGCTTCCTATAACAGCCCATTCAAAGGCTCTAAGTAACCTGGAGAGTAACAGGGATGATACTACGTGAAATATGGGTTTTCCACGAAGCCATGGGGGCACTGTTGTCTGTGGGCAGCTCGAGAGTGATAAAGCAATTATGGGATGTAGAGAAAGTCAGTGTCAGAAGACTGATCAAACACTTGTGGTTTGAGCTGATGGTTCTCAGCACCTTGGGATTCTAAAAAGCTTAAAGTCCAAAACGTAGTTTGTCCCACTTATTTGGTAAGTACTATATTTGGGTCTTTTAGTAAATTTCTCCTTATATCTGAAATGGCCTTGGAACTCCTTTGTTTATCCAGAGAAACTTCATGTATTGTTTCTTCTGACAAGGCATCCATAGCATAAGTAGTCCTCCTCTGTGGTTATGATTTTAGTATGAGTCACAATTCATTGTCATTAACTGCTTTATCACTCATCTATAAACTTCTTGAGGTAAGAGATCATCTGGTCACCATCATTCCTTTGCTAACATAGTTCTGGTCATATGGCAGGCCAGTAGTGCTCAGAAGTGCCTGCTTTAATATCACCTCAGATTTTAATTTCAAAATACACAGAAGCTGTGTGGCTAAAGATTCTGCCTTTTAAACAGGCTGCCTAGATCAGCAATCGCCAACCTTTCAAACCTCAAGGACCACTAGTGGTCCATGGGCCCCCAGTTAGCGACCACTGACCTAGATGATTCCTTCCCACAATGAAGGTAATTTTTATAGAATGTTCTTGACAAATGTCTTCTGACTTATGATATGGGCTTTTGTGTCTGGAAACAAGATTTAGATTACCTTTCATGTGAGGTTACAGAGAGAACAGCTGTCTATAAGGAAGTCGGCCTTCAAAAGACACAGAATCTGCCATACCTTGATCTTAGACTTCCGAACTTCCAGAATTGTAAGAAATGTATTTGTTGCTCATAATCCACCTCCTCCAAAAAGATTTAGGTCAATGACTCATAATCCACCTCCTCCAAAAAGATTTAGGTCAATGACTCATTCGTTATGGTCAATAGTTTTTAGAGGAGAATACACTTCCCCAATTACTTTTCTCAGGTGCAATCTACCATTTTAGCCTCAACTCTGTTCAGTGAAAACATTAAAACAACATCACTCAACCTTTGTGAAATGCATGTGTCTACATTGCATTCTACTTCCTAATACCCAGGTATTAAGGGGAACATTCCAATTCAGATATAAACTGGTTTGTACAGATGTGTGAAATCAGACAGTGATGGAAACAGTGGTGGTGGTAGGGGGAAGGCTTGATGTAAAGGAGCATCTTGGTTACACATAATATGTATGTCCTGGTCCAGCCAGGATGTATGTAAAGAGTGTGCCTGAGTAGTAAGACCTGGAGGATGCAGTAAGACCTGGGGAAGTTCAAAAGATCAGCTGTTTTATAAAAAGAGTTGTTGAGAAGGTTTGGACTGTATGTGAGTGGGATTTACCATGATGACTAGCACTGATAGGGGACCAGGGCTACTGGGATTAGAAATCTATGGTAACAGAACAAATTAAAATGCAAGAGAATTTGGAGTGATACAAATGCAGAGTTTTGCTGTCAACATCTCTTCAAAGCTATTTGTCTACCAATAAAAACATTTTGACCCATTTTCCTTCAAAACAATAGCTAGTGGTTTCCAGCTAAACACAGCTCCAAAGCTTTGGTACTAAATCAAAAGTATTGACCCATTTTATCCCACATAAGTTCAATGCATGCCAAAACCAACATGTAGGCCATATGTGAAATTAAGACAGAGTTACAGCATAGGCACCAGGCAATGTCAGGCTGCTCTAATGTGTTGTGGGATATAAAATGCTATGCTGCTATGCCCCCATAAAAATGTAATTCTTTTAGGTCCAATTATATGTCAACTTGTCTTCACAAAGACTGATTGCAAAATTATCCAGACATCGCAATAATAAAGTACTTTCTAAGGGCCTATCTCCTTTAGTTGAATTAAAACATAGCACTCTGTCCCCATTTCCTGCCAAGCAGAAAAATCTGACAGAAAGTTGGAACTCCCAAAAGACTTAGGATTCAAATCTATAAAGCTCCAAATAATGTTACCAATGAAATCCCACTGATCTTCTGTGATATGTACCTAGTTTATATAGTTAAAGATCCAATTTTATAAAAACGGTCATGAGAATGTCTAGAAAGCATACTTTTTGCCCAGATAAATTAGTGTCACAGATCATCACTAATAACTAGGATTGCCTGTTGTTTGGAAGTTCTAGCCCTAGTTTTTTTAATCCTCACTAGAGAATATATTTATTTTTATTGATTTTTAGAGAGAGAAAGAAACATTGATCTGCTTCCCATATGTACTCCAACTTGCAGGGTACTCTGCCTGGGAATTGAACCTGCAATTTATTTATTTATTTATTTATTTATTTATTTATTTATTTATTTATTGGTATACGGGATGATGCTCCACCAATAAAGACACCTAGCTCTGGCCTGGACAAGCCTCAGTTTTATGTTCTCTGTAGATGGGAGCTATTTGTATAGCGTATTTCTCACTCCCTCTTTACCTTAGAGGCAATTAAGACAATCAAGATTTGTGCCACTGCATTTTTTATATGACATTTATCTGTCTCAAAAGGGTATTGAATTGTCTGAATATATTCACATATAGCATATACTATAGGTATCCAGATGTGATGAAGAGTTTAGCAATAAGTATTTCCAATAGAGGGCAGATTTTTGTTGGGCTCCTGACCTTCTAGACTGACTTAGAGTAGGCCCATTGTTTTCCATGTGGTGCAATTATTCTAAGGGAAGATCCAGGGAAATTGCTAAGAGTACTTCTGACTACAGACATTTCAGACATCCAGAAAACTCCCCAAAATTCTATTTATAAATATTTATTGCGGGAAAAAAACTCTTCTCTTTAACTAGGGCCAGAGTTGGGACTCATATTTTGCCATTCTGTTCCTATCAGAGTTCTTATCTAGATCCTAGAACCTGCAATAATGGTCTTTATGGTCCAACATTCAGGTATCTGCAAAGTATGAATGGCCAAAGGCATTTAGCAGAGGGACTATTTAGAAGACAGTGTAAATAAACTGTGTTCTCCATGTAGAACGTTAAAGGAGAAGCTATCTGAAGTGAGAAGCAGGAAATTAAATAAAGAAAATAAAGGCCGATTCCCATTTTTTTTCACCTTAAAGTGCCCCGTATTATTCAGACTTAAACAAAGAGGGAAAGTGCACTGCTGGTCATTATGGGCTTTGCTCAGACCCTAAAAGCGTCATGGGGGAAAATCACGACTTTGTCACACAGAACAAAAGAGAAACAGTTGTCAGAGTTTGATGTGTTTTCCAATAGAAGAAAAATCCATTTGCTAAATCCATACTGGTTCATTTTGGGTTCTTGGAAGCTGATAGCACATCAGCATGTCTTATGAAACTGGTGCATGGCATGTTATTACAGCTGTATATCATCAGAGAGAAAAAAATAATTGGTTTTCCTTGGAGCATCTCTAAGTTGATGTCATATTCAATAACCCGGTAGTTGAAAAATCTATATATGATGGATGAAGTTTGGACTGTCTTCTGAATTTATTCCTCCTGTGCCAGCTTCTCAAGCCCTGGTGTACATGTCATTTTGAGGTGAGTGTATGTAGCATTTTGAAAATGCAACCAGGTGCTCCTTCTGCCAGATAACGACCTAGAGAAGAACAATGTGTCTCACATGGATAGCAGTCTCATTCTTCACTCGTAACCATGCCAAGGAGGAGCCCACACTGGGCCCAGTGCCAAGGTGCAGCTGGAATCAGTGCTGTGTCTCCAGTAGAATGGAAAATGACAGCTGCTTCTTCTCTAGATTTGAGGACGTGGAAGAGTCTTAAACACAGTGGCTTCTAGGGTGGGGTTCCAGGCACATTACCAACACTGCCTCAGCAAGGACTCCTCCTTGTGAGGATAAGTACCATTGGTGGACCTGCTGCTGCTGATTATCAAAAGAGAAGTTTTAGAGCTTTGTCTCTGGTCCAGAAAAAAAAAAAGTTGTATTTGGTGAGGCAACTGAATGGTTTTTTAAATTTCTATTTTATTTATTTTTTAAAAGAATCTTTATTAAGAGCTTATTTGATCTAAACTGATGACATATGCTAGGGTGCAAGATCTCAAATGCCCTCTGACTGAACATTTTTAGGTGAAAAGCAATGTCCTTTTTTTCTCTTCCTTAATAGGCAGCTTACTTTACTTATTGGGATTAACAGATCCAAACGGGCAAGCTGAGAAGCCAGGATTACACTGTACTGCAGCAGCCTAGCATTGGTAGTGATGTCCCTATATGGTCAGTATGAGGTCCAGAACAAGTCAATACAAGATGTGCTTCTGTGCTATGCAGATTGTTTTGATCTAAAGACAACATTAGCCACAGGCTCAGGAAGAACTTCTGTCCCAACACTTACCCACTTAGAAGAATCTGAATTATAGTCTTTGCTCATGAGAGATTATCAGCCATAACCTTTCAACCCATCTACATGGCAGGATAAACTTATTTACTAAACATCTGCTCTTCTTATCCTGTGATGACCCTTTGAAGACTCTAAGGTGTATTATGTCATCCCTAGCTCAGAATGTCTTATATACCTCAATCCCCCTTTCCCTCTCAGCATCTCTTTTGCATGTGAGGTTTCTGATTCTCTCATATATGCAAGGTTCCCACACAAATATAAGTATTAAATTTGGTTACTTTCTCTTCCTATAAGTGGACTGAAATAGGGTTGCTATTCACTTGATCCCCCATCCCAAAAACATACAATCATATAAATCAGCAGGTTCAAATCTGTGTTGACTTTAAGAACACTCATGAAACCCCACAGGCCTTCATGGGTGTGCATGTCTGCAAAGACACTGAAGGCTGTCAGTATACAGAAGCGATGTGTGCCATTCCATCATTACAATGGTGGAGTTGGTAGGTGTGCCCAGGCCAAACAGTGGGGCTGGACACAGAGTTGGTGGCCCAAAAAGAGTGCTACATTTTTGCTGCTTAAAAATGCAGAGAGCACTGCAGCATTTACAGGTTTAGATGTAGATTCTCTGGTCATGGAGCACATCCAGGTGAAAAAGCTCCCAAGAATTGAAGTAGAATTTACAGAGCCCAGTGGTGGATATAGGAGCTCTCCCTGCCACAGTGAAAGGACTCTTACTGAAAAAGAGAAGGTTGTTCCTAAACCAGAAGAGAAGGTGGCACAGAAGAAAAAGATATCCCAGAAGAAACTGAAGAAATAAAAACTTATGGCCTGAATAAATTCTGCATGAAATGAATGCTAATGAATGAAAGTAAAAGGGGAAAAAAAATTTTTTTTCTCTGTTTGTTATTTTCTCTTGCTAATCTGTCTCATGTCCATTTGATTATTAGACCAGGCAGAAGACCTTAGGGCTAGAGGTATTTGTTCCTCCCTGAATAGTTGGTCTGTGGCCGGAACCTCACACTTACCCACGAGGCTGCTGCAGGTGAGGGGTTCCTGGGGCATCTGACAAAGGCCGGCAGAAGCCCCACCTACACTTCTATAACTGGACTAAGGGAAATATGACTTTGAAAAACCCAGGAATATAATTTCACAGAAATAAAACTTCCTACCTGTGGGGGCCTCCATAAATGCTTATTCTAGCAGTACCCCAAGAACCCCAATCCCACTAGCAGTGAAAAAAGACTACAAATGAACGCTTTTCTCTGATAACAAAAGCTCCAAAATATGGCCAAAAAGAAATGTGGGCTGAATTTCATTAATGCATATCAAATTGCTGCTAGCCTTTAAGGAAACTGTAAGCTAAAATGACAATAGCTATTATAAGGAATGTGCCAATTAGGAAAAAAAAATGGTTACATAAATTGAACCTTGATGAAGTTAAAGATTTTAGCTCAGCACTACCAAAGGCTGTATGGGCCAAGGTGATCCCCAAGTGGTCACGTAAGATTAAAGGGCTCCAAACAAGTCTGCTTCGAATGGAGAAATTGAAAAGACTGTGAGGAAGAGGTTTCAATGAGAAACCTGACCAGCATTCTCTGTGGGCAACAGTCAGGCTGGTTAAATGATACCAGTCCATGGTCCCAGGGCTTTACCCCTTGCTGGAGACTCAAAGCCTTTTTACTCAGGAGTGGGTAAAATGATCAGGAGATTGAAAAGAGAAATTTCCAGAAAGCCTTTATATGGGAATTCCTCAACTATAGTGCCAAAACCCATTGGTGAAGTCCTGACTCAGGCTGCAATTAGATTAAAAGAATATAGACATGAAAGGAGAAGATTATGAAAACTGAAATTGTAACAGTGAAATGCTTCCTCTCTCTGGCCTTCAAGTTTGCTAATAGCTCCTGCTGTACATATGCTAATTAACTAGAGTAGCCCCTTTGTCAGTGAAGAGGTGGGGAATCAGGCACTAAATAATGACTCCAGAAGCAACTCAAGTCAGCAGGTGTCAATAGACTGACCAAGAACAAAGGGATTTGGAAGGTTTGTGTTTTTCCTCAGCTCCTGGCTTTCTACAGTCCCCACCTACCCTGTTTCCCCCAAAATAAGATAGTGTCTTATATTAATTTTTGCTCCCAAAGATGCACTAGGTCTTATTTTCAGGGGATGTCTTATTTTTCCATGAAGAAGAATACGGTACACATTTATTGTTGAACAACAAAAAAAGAAAATTTATTAACTGTATATAGTATGGTAGTAGTTGTCATCACAAACCAGCTCACTGATTGGCCACAGCGCAGCCGGAGCTGTGCAGGCAGTGCCAGGTCTCTTTAAATCAGGAGTCAGATGCCTTATGGTAGCTTCTGGGGCCTTATATTCTGGGGAGGCCTTATGTTTGGGGGAGGCCTTATAATCGGGAGGTCTTATTTTCTGGGAGATGTCTTATAGCGAGAGGCAAAACTGGAATTAGGTCTTATTTTGGGGGGATGTCTTACTTTTGGGGAAATAGGGTACCTCTTCCTTACCCATCCTCCCTTCCCCTGATACACAAGATGCCTGAATTTTTAGCTCTCTTATTTCCCCTAGCCGCTTTGGCTCAGTGGATAGAGCGTCGGCCTGCTAACTGAAAGGTCTCAGGTTCATTCTGGTCAAGGGTACATGCCTAGGTTGTGGGCTCAACCCCCAGTGGGGGATTTGCAGGAGGCAGCCAATCAATAATTCTCAATCATCATGGATGTTTCTTTTCTTTTTCTTCTTTTTTAAAAATATGTTTTATTGATTTTTTACAGAGAGGAAAGGAGAGAGATACAGAGTTAGAAACATCGATGAGAGAGAGAAACATCGATCAGCTGCCTCCTGCACACCCTCTACTGAGAATGTGCCCACAACCAAGGTACATGCCCTTGATCGGGATCGAACCTGGGACCCTTGATTCCGCAGGCTGATGCTTTATCCACTGAGCCAAACCGGTTAGGGCTCATCATAGATGTTTCTATCTCTGTCTCCTTCTTCCTTCCTCTCTGAAATCAATAACAATATATTTAAAAAAAAGGATTTGAGAATTTATTCTTCCATCTCTTGAGCTAGGCTTTCACAATCAATAAACCTTTCCTTGCTCTGAAACTCTGATCTATTGAATTTGGCCTTTCTTTGGAAGCACTGTGAACACAAACCTTGTACCACTTATAAAATGTTTAAACAGGCTTTATGTTTAAAAAAAAAAAGTTATGTCTCCTGGCGGGTATGGCTCAGTGGTTCAGGGCTGACCCATGAATTAGGATAGGAGATCACAGTTCAATTCCTGGTCAGGACTCATGCCCAGGTTGCAGACTGGATCCCCAGTAGGGGACGTGCAGGAGGCAGCCAATCAATGATTTCCTCTTATCATCAATGTTTCTATCTCTTCCCTCTCCCTTTCTCTCTGAAGTCAATAAAAATATATTTTTTAAAAAAGTTATGCCAACTTTGGTTGGTTGAATCTCTTTTACTTGATTGTATTATAATAAAAGACATTGTGTCTCATTGGGGAACTGGGACATGATGGCCATCAGTTCTTTCTTTTGGCTATCAGAGAAAAGGCTCTAGAAGATAGTAACCTTTGCTCTCTCTTGGGTCCAAGGATTTGTTTAATAATGCTAGAAATATTTATATATGCCCCAACTGAAACCTGACAATATATTTGAAAGGATTTACCAACTTTTTCATTAGAAATTTGGCCAAATTGGAAACTAATGTCAGGGCCTGATAAGAAATCTATCTAATGGGAAAGAAAGCTTCCAAAAATAGTTGGATGAATTTGTCACTCCTCTGCCAACATTTAGGTGGCAATCCATTTCTTTAGGTATTATAAAACAACTGTCCTTT
>PVJN01047901.1:0-15818 GCA_004026805.1 Lasiurus borealis
AGGCATCAGGGTCTGTCTGGAATTCATTCCAAGTTGGAGGGATATTTTTTCCCTTGACATTTTTCAGCTGAGACAGCCCCGAGCAGGAAGCTGAAGAGCGTAACATTACCAAATATGTCCTTTCTCCTGCCCTTATATTTTATTTCCACAGGAAAAGAAGGCAGACGCTGGCCAATGAGGGCTGGCCAATGAGATGTGGCGGCCTCCACGGGCAGTGGGGAAATTGATCGGATGCCATTTTTCACACAAAAAGAGAAACTATTCTAGGTACCACGGGTTGAAATTTGTGCTACGCTGGAGGAAGAAATCTGTCAATTTCCTCCAAGTTGCCCGGCTATTTCAGGGGAATTGGCCTCGTTTTCTCAAGGAGACCTTCTTAAAGAAAAAGCAGGCAGTGTGGCATTGCGGAAAGGGGATGGAATGAGAATTAGGAACGAGCTGGCAGCTGTCACTAACATGCCTGTGTCTTTGTCTAGGTCAGTGGTCGGCAAACTCATTAGTCGACAGAGCCAAATATCAACAGTACAACTATTGAAATTTGTTTTGAGAGCTGAAAACTGACTTCTGCGCATGGGCCATGAAGTTTCAATCGCACTGTACGTGCGTGCCCACACGTGGTGTTTTGTGGAAGAGCCACACTCAAGGGGCCAAAGAATCACATGTGGCGCGAGAGTCGCAGTCTGCCAACCACTGGTCTGAGTCCTCCCACCTCCTGGGGCTTCAGATTCTTTACTTGTAAAATGAAGGTTTGGGTGCGATAATCTTCCATATTCTTTCTGGGTCCCTAAAACTTGACAACTGAAATAAATGTGAATATCAATGCAGGTATGTATGTATGGATGTGTGTGTATGTATTTATACAGATATATGTCCTGCTTTCTACTATATCATAAACTTACAAAATGCATAAAATACAAGTTAAAAAGGATATAACATGTAAATTCTAATTTTTTTTCTCCAAACCTTAATAGTTTACATGGAACATTTCCTGTGGCTCATATTTCTTTGAAGATCACAGTTCTAAGTTCTTTTCTTTATGGGTGTAACACATTAGTCTTAAAAAAATATATATATATATATATATATATATATATATATATATATATATATGTGTGTGTGTATACATATATATATATATAAACTTTTTTTTAATAGATCACCTTCTTGGTTAATCTTGTTATACTACTTTTAAAAGAAAATAGCTGGAGAAATTTCTGTGTGAAGGGAAATAACAGTTTAAACTTGTTGTAAATGGCAACTGACAATCTTGAGTCAGGGAGCGGCAGCCTGGGGTAATCAAGCATATACGTCTTGTCCAAAGACGGAAGCTGCTTTCGGTTCCAGCAGGCTGTCATCAGGCAGGAATAGAGGCCCAGAGCTGCCAAGAGTGATTTTTTTAAAGAGAATCAGGAGACCCAGATTTTAATGTGCAATTAAATTAATGTATTCAATTAATGTTGCTCAAAAATTTTGGCGCTAAGTATATGGTGACGATGGGCTACAAACCAGCTAATAGGCAGGCCCTTGGTGATCTCTGATGTAATGCTCAGCTGATTTAGCTCTGTGATATTTTGTGATGATATTAGCACTTTGCAGTTTAAGTGCTGGGCAGGGTGATTATGTATGTGTTAGACAGAAAAACACGGCATGTCATTTCATTAAGATCATAATATTTTTCTCAGCAATTTTTCAAAAGAGGCCACTTCCTGAATCCTCTAGGGCTGCCCTCATTCGACCAGTTGTCTAGGTTTTGTTATAAAAATAAGGAAAATATAACATTCCTCTTGATGTAGCTATTACTTTTACATATAGAATCTCATGGAAAAATGTACTATTTTAAACAAATCCTGATGCTTTACTAAATCAGAGGTTGGTAAACATTTTCATAGATAACTTTCAGTAAATATTTAGCCTTTGTGGGCCATATGGTCTCTGCTGCAACTACTCAATCCTGTGGCTGCACAAAGGCATCTGTAGACAACACAGATGAATGAGCCTAGATGAGTTCCAATAATACTTTATTTATCCCAATAGGCTGTGAGCCAGATTTGGGGTATGACTGTAATATGTCAACTCCTGCATTAAATCATAAGCTCTTCTAAGGTTTAACCTGTGTCAGATTCAACACTGTACTTTCAGTCACATACACATGGTGCAGAGGAGGAGGCATTCTACGAACACTATGAAATAATCAGAAGGTTATGGAATTTAGCAGTGCATGTCTACAATAATTAACTTCCCATTTGGGTGATTGAAAGCCCATAGTAGAATTTATGGATTGTGTCTCCCCAATGTGTACATGAGCATGCGAAATCCTGCAGGGAGTTCATGGCTCATCCAGACAGTGTGAATAAGGGAAGGAGGTGCTCAACCAGACTCATGAGACAACCAACTGCTTAAACCGAAGGGCCAAAGAGCAAGAGGCACCAGAAGCCCCTTACAACTTCATATACATCATTCTTCCAAATCCTTCCTCAACGCTTCTTTTAACAACGTAAATGATCAAATATCAAGCATCTATTGAGCAAGGGTTCTCAAAATTTGGTTATGACTCAGTACACACTAAAACATTTCCCCAAAACAATTTTTACCTTTACTGGAAGTAATCCACTGGAATATTTTTTCTTTGCTTATATTTTATTTTTAGTACTGGTCACAACTCTTTTATTTTATCATTGACCAGGTGTGATGTTTAGTTAAAAAATCAAAGAAACATGCACAGTTCTTGTCCTAGAGGAATTTATAACCTAACTGAAGAGCTAAGATGTTTATATACCAACATCTACAGACCTGCCCTAAGATCTGACAGGAGACAGGTTACAGTATTTGTGGCTCTTCACTGGTGGTAGATGGAGTTTTGAAACTGTAGCTGAGTGGTGATATTGGTCTGGGCTGAGGCCTGTACACATGGAGAATCTGTCTATAAGGGGTAAAGGGTGGGGGAACATAAGTGAATTTGGATAAGGTCACACTTTAAGAAAAGAAATACATTTCCCAAGTAAAAAGGCAACACAGGACAGTGTCTTTCTTCCTAATTTAATTCCCAAGGTAAAGGATGTGAACCTGAATTAAAATTCATTATGGATTTGTTGGCTGGAACAATTTGTGAACAGATAAAAGAGAAATGAGAGGTCCATGTGATTCATTTTCAAAAGCCAAAAGGAGTCCCTGGAGGGCACGATCCAGAGAAGAGAATATATTTCCTAAGTGAAGGTAACTATTTGGAAGAAAGAGAAGACAAAATCTGAAAATTGGTGAGGCCAATCTAGACATGCAATTATTAAAATTTATTTTTAAAGATTTTTAGATAGGGAAATATAGAATCAGTTTTCTTTATTTGGGAGCCTCTAGTTGTCAAATCTGGCATGATTTAGGGTAGACAATGGAGAAAAAAACAAACTAAAGATATTGGGTAATCAAATGGCCACCAGACTAAGCTTTGATAGCCACATTCAAGTCAGAAGTAAACACACTGATTGCAAGAATGAAGAAAAAAATGGACAGGATAGAATTGGCAGAAGGGCCCAATAATCAAATACATACTAGTCAAAGCCACATCGATTTTCATTAACAAAAAGAAATCAGAAAGCAGAGAATTGTAGAAGTGAAGTTCAAAAAAAGTTGGATAAAAATAAAATAGATGTAAATGCCTCTGAAATAGCTTGGGACAGACAAACTAATGATCAAGAAACACATAAGACTTAAGAATCAGAAAACTAAGGAATATATAAAATGTCTTAAGAGAAAGGGAGACAAGACATAGAGAAACTAGGGGGTTTAGTATTGCAAACTGGAAGAGAGGGAAATAATGAGATAAATATTGATTTTCATTATGTATGGTTGATTTTATACAGAAAAAAAATAGCAACGAATGTATTTTTTCTATTGTCTTTTGAGAATATGTTTATTACAGCTGGGGACAGTGAAGTGAAGGGAGGACTTAGGATAGAAAAATCAACAGGACAGAGCCTAGGCAGGGCTACTTTGGCTTTTTAGAAACTTTTCAGGAAAGAGATGGGCCACATGGGCGGCATAAACTCACTGAGAAGTAAAGGTCATAGTGTCAGAAGTGAGCCAAGATGGGACTGCTGCTAGCTCACTTCAAAGTCAGAGAAAAATGGCCCTTGGAGACAGGTTCAGGAGTTGGCTCAGGACGATCTGCTGCTGCCCACTGCTCCGCTGGTTCAAATCTTGTGAGGACCCTTAGAGTTTAAGAGGAAGAGAGAGGAGATGTAAGCCCACAGGAGAAAGGCATGAGTGTGGTCTAGAAAGAGAACCTCTAATAAATATCTTATTTAAAAGTCATTCTCACTTTGACAGTTCTACAATGGGGTTTTAAATCCAAAGTGAATTATTAAAAAGACAAATAAAAGAAATAAAGAAAACAACAATGAAGCAGAGCTGATGATATTCTCTGTTACCCAGATGATAGCACCATGGAAATTAGTAGTCTGGTTAGTTTACAGACATTTAAGGGAGGGTGTTTATAATTATCTACCAATGATGTAAACTTCTACCAGTTTTTTTTTTCCAAATTCAATTCATTTTAAACCATCTTTAGGAAAGCTTGGGTGTTACAAATCAATTGAATGCTACTAAGACCATCAGAAATCAAGGCTTCATCATTTTATTGACATACTGTATTTCACACAGCATTTTAGGAAAAAACAGACATAGTTTCAAAGCCAAATATTTTATTTTAAAGTTCAGATATCTGAGTGGTTTAACCTAAATTTCCAAAACATGTTGGGAATAAACACAAAATCTCTTAAATACAGAATCTTTAGCAGTGATGATCTCAAGGTTATAGTTTTAAGGGTAAGGCTTATTTAGCGTGGTTTCAAAGCACTACTCAAGATTCCTTAACTTTTCTTATGGAACTGCCACTTCCAGTTCTTGGAATATATCCAAAGAGGCCCAAACACTTATTTGAAAGAATATATGCACTCCCGTTCTGGCTTTTACTTAGTATTATAGAAAAAACTTTTCTGAACACTACATATAGATTTAATATGCATGGCTTTTATTTTTATTGTTGTTGTTACTTCCCTCCTCTCTATCTTAGTTTATCTACACTAATAAAAAAAGTAAGATGCAAATTGACTGTACCTTCACGACATTCACCAGCCAATCAGGAGTGAGCATGCAAATTAACCCAATAAAGATAGTGCGCTCAGCGGCTGGGGGCAAGGCCGGACTTTTACATCATCACCATGGTGATGATGCAGGCATTCTGCACCACCCCAGCTACTTCAGGCTTCTAGGCAGTGTGGAAAGGCAGAAAGGTGGCTCTGGGCTGGATCAAAAAGGTGGCTCCAGCTGGAACAAAAGTGGTGCCAGTAGCCAGGGGAAGGAAGGCCTGTTCTTACACAAAACTTCGTGCATTGGACCTCTAATATATTATACAATATATATATATATATATATATATATATATATATATATATATATATGGGATGTGTATACATACAACCACCAATTTAACACCTTTTTTATTCATACACACAATTCATACAACAATATTTCTAGAGTCCTATTAAATAAGAGGTGGAGTTATTGCAATGTGTTGTAGATAGTAAGAAGTGCCTTTGAATAGGGAGGATTTCCCTACATGTTTCTCTACACAGAATCGAAATTTGTTCTGCACATGGTCTGTATTAGAACTCACGGCATGGAAATTCAATGACAAAACTTTGTCAGGGCCAAAAAATAAAATGACTGATTTTTCCAGGAAAAGAATATCTTCTTTAGAAAGGAAACTACATCGCCAGAGCCTAAGGCATGTAACAATATTTTCTGAGTGAATAAGAAGATATTTTCAGGTTAAGAGGACATTTCCTTTCTTAGTTGAAATGTCAGTGCTAGTACATCAGGTCACCTAACTCTGGCCACTTGGATAGTGCTGGGTCAAGCATGTTCACATGAAGTAAGGATTGTAGGGCTCAAGTATATAGACCAACATGCCATATATCATAATATTTAAATATATATATATATTTTTTTTTTCTGAAAAGGAGAGAGAGAGAAACATCAATGATGAGAGAGAATCATTGATCAGCTGCTTCTCCATGCCCCCTACTGGGGATAGAGCCTTCCACCTGGGCATGTGCCTTGACTGGAATTGAACTCTGGACCCTCAAGTCCACAGGCCAACACTCTATCCTCTGAACCAAACCAGCTGCTAGGGCCATATGTATTAATATTTAAGTTATATAAAAAAAAGTAACACATTGCAAAAAATAAATTTTATTTTCTTATCTTGACATATATCATAATAACAAAATTGGGAATATATATAAATCTATGGTTCTTATATGGCTAAAAGTAGGCAAATTATCAGCGACCAGTGATTTAATTTTTATTGAGCATGTCTGAGTGTTCTATTGATGGTCCAATGGTATTTTGATGATGAACACAATAGATACAAAAATTTAAGAATAATAAGAATTTGTAATATTTCAAAATGTTCCATAGTTGCTGTATGCAACTCTTATGAATACTGCAATAATTTGTATCTCTGCAACCACAAATTAGAACATAAAAAATAACAAGAAAAATGGTGACTGGGCACTACTGGGAAACACTTTGTTATAAAATCATGAATATGCACTTATGTTATCTAAGAGGAGGGATTTGATAAATTCCTTAATATGTTTTCTCTTACCTAAGGGCTTCTGCTCTTCCAGTTTTGCCTCCACTCCAAAGCAATTTCTCTCTTCAACAGCAACAGCCATCCAGATACAAGCACTTTTTCTAGACACAAAGCACAAGATAGATACAAGCTTTTCCTTTGAGTCTGAGCAATGTTAATAACACAGGTGTTTAGGGTTACAGGTTGTGCTTGTCAATGCTGAGAACTGAATCCATAGTAAGTGCACCCATGTTGCCCTAACCCAGTGGTTCTCAACCTGTGGGTCACGATCCCTTTGGGGGTCGAATGACACTTTCACAGGGGTTGCCTAAGACCATCGGAAAACAGAAACTTACATTATGATTCATACTAGTAGCAAAATTACAGTTATGAAGTAGCAATAATTTTATGGTTGGGGGTCACCACAGCATGAAGAACTGTATTAAAGTGTCGTGGCATTAGGAAGGTTGAGAACCACTGCCCTAACTGGTTTAGAGCATCAGCCTTCGGACCCAAGGGTCCCAGGTTCGATTCCAGTTAAGAGCATGTTACTTAGTTGCAGGCACATCTCCAGTGTGAGGTGTGCAGGAGGCAGCTGATCAATGTTTCTAACGTTTCTTCCTCTATGTAAAAAATCAATAAAATATAAAAAAAGAGCACCTATGTGTCCTTACTAAACTTAATTATCAAGTGCTTATGATATGCAGGGCATGAAGTCAAGGCCAAGGGCAGGTCCCTTTAGCTTTCATGTAAAGGCAATACTAGATGTAGGTTATTTCTCAAGTGCTTTCACAGATGTGCAGAATACAAAAAAGGTTAAGGCGTACACAAGCTTCCGCAGAAAGATATTATTTGGGGTTTCCTAGGATTTGATAATTCTATGGCGTATAATGTTTTCTCAAGGTGGTCATTGACATGTAGAAACAGAGCTGTAGATTTGCTTCTAGCAAAAAGGTGTTTGCTTCCTATTTTTCTCATAGACATGGTCAGGTCTATTCCAAAAGTAATCTAGTTTTCTTTAGTGTTTTGTTTTCTTATGAGAGTGCCTGATCCAATTGAACTTGGAAACACCTTGATCTTGACCCATTTTCTTGCTCTCACGCCACTGTAGCCCTTCACACCCAAATCCCTCTGTCATCACTGATTTAATTTCAGTTCAACTACAAGAATCTTCAATTTCTGATGCAGCAGCAGTTTTGTCTTCCCTAAGCATGCATTTCCTCGCCAGTCTCATAACACTGCAGACTCGAAACAATGGTTATCTGTTCCCTCCTGTTAGGTTTCCTTAAACACGCTTTAGAGAGCTGCCATGTGTTTATCTTTCATAACACTCTGACAAGCACCCCTCCATGACTCACACGTACAGAAAGCCAAAAGTCCTGAATGGTTGTTTATTCTCACCAGCTGGATGACCTTGCACGTGGCTCTCAGCATGGGTGAGAATGAGGGAGCCTTCAAAAGGTGGTCATGTAGATTTAAGAACAAACAAAGCTGCACGAACTTGCACTTTGCTTAGATCCTTTAAGGAAGTAAACCATGAAATTCAACTCAGCTTGCCATCTTTGCTTTTCCTCATTTATGCTCAAATGGGAGATGAAAGATCAGGTCTTGTGGTCAGAGAAACAGAAATACAGCGAGGGCTTGTCATTTCCAAGAGATGACAGCATAGTACCTAGCCCTTAGGACTGATGTGCTGTGAATACACAGCACATGACTTGATGGCCTGATTAGGTCAACATGCTATGCTTCAGAGAAGAAAAGACAAAGCATTCTTTCACCCCACTCCTGAATTATATGTAGCTTCTAGGAATTGTTCAGCTTACGGATCCCCCTTTATATGGTTGTTTTTTTGTCCCATTTTGTGGAGTTTTATCTGAGGCATGCACAGTGCAGATAGTATTTAGCATTAGACTCAAGAGACCCCAGTCAGAAATGTGGAGGTCTTTCTCTGCATAGCATTCTTCTCAATGGTGGTCTGCCCTGGAAACCCCAGCATCTCTATCTCCTTGAACTTCACTAAATCTCCCTCCTCAACTCAGTAAAACTGAAGTGCTCTCTTTGAGTGCCTGCTGCATGGATCATGGTCAGGTTAGTAGCTTCAGGCATAAAATAAGGACATTAGCTGGGCTCACCTCATTTGTTTCCTTTTCTCAGATATTAATTACAGTTCTAGCTGCCTATTGTTCAATTCTTGTTGCCAAAGTTACCTGTTTATTCAGTTTTCTAGTTGGTTAGGGCAGGTAATTAAGTCTGCTACCAGGTATTCTAATCATCAGTTATGGGTTAATAAGACTAAAACTGAGATGAAGACAACAAATCTCCATTTTCTCTCTCTTTTTTTTAGACTTTACTTTCCATGCTGGAAACAGGAAGTAGGTACTCAGCTCTGGGGAGAAAGCTAAAAGATGTCTTAATCTTAAGAAGAGTCACAGTGAAGAGGAACACTCTTTTTCTGTCCCTGGATATTGTCTTGAGGTGGTGAAATTTTACAAATCAATCACAATTAATTTGCAGAAGAGGTACATAAGGCAAGGACAGCCACATGGAACCATGAAAGTGTCCAGGTCCTTCAAAATGATCTTGAGACAGTGAATTGACTAGCCACAAAGTTTCATAACTTCAGACTTTTTAAATTCTAATGATGATAAATTCTTTATAATTAGAGCCAGTTGAGTTACTTGCAACCAAAATCATTGTAACAGACACAATCCTTCTTAGGAGTAGGTGACTTTGAGAGTCCTTAACTGAACGAGGTAGAAGAGGACAATTATAAAGACATGAAGAGACAGCGAGGAATTCACTTTGGCACATAATGAGTTTAGGTTACTTAGAGATCAACCAGTGGAATGTTCAACAGGAAACCTGGGCTATAACCTGAAGATGAAAAATGTCATGAGACTTAAAGGTCACCAGTGTATGTTCCTTGAAGTTATGATTATGGAGAATATTGCTCAAGAGAATAAGCAAGGAATGAGAGCACCAATATTATCCAGGTGAATAGTAAAACATAGCCAACAAAAGAGCCTAAAATGACTTGATTAAAGAAGAGGAGGGAACTGGTCTCACAGATGTCACTTTGTTTATTGGAGATATCCATGAACTCTAGTCTTAAGGAGAATATACTGCCCTCACTCTAGAGCAGTGGTTCTCAACCTTCCTAATGCCGAGACCCTTTAAGACAGCTCCTCATGTTGTGGTGACCCCCAACCATAAAATTATTTTCATTGCTACTTCATAGCTGTAATTTTGCTACTGTTATGAACTGTAATGTAAATATCTGATATGCAGGATGTATTTTCATTGTTACAAATTGAACATAATTAAAGCATAGTGGTTAATCACAAAAACAATATGTAAATTATATATTGTGAAATATTTATTTCTAATTACAAATAAATGAAATTTTGTCTTGAATCATGGTGTAGCATGGGTAACAGTCTTCATATGACAACAGTAAACCACATTGCTACATTTTGCTACACTGAGGAGCAGTGTGTTGGTTCCTAAGAGCATGGGAAATAGGTGTTTTCCAATAGTCTTAGGCGACCCCTGTGAAAGGGTCCTTCGATCCCCAAAGGGGTCGAGACCCACAGGTTGAGAACCACTGCTCTAGAGGGTAACCTGATCTTATCCTGTCCTTTTCTCTCGGACGTGAGAAGAAGACTGGATTAGGATCTGAGATAAGTATGAGGCCTCGTCTAAGAAAACATCAGGAAAACACTGCATGATAATAAAGGAACTCATGGAAATAGAGATAGATCTTAGAGATTTAATGCAGACATGTCATGTTCACGCTTGTTAATTTGGGTTAGGCAACACTGTTGTTGTTTTTTTACATTTACAAAGTTGGATAAAAAGAAATCCAAACAGAGCCACAAAGACCATAGCTCTTTATAACACTTTTTTTTGGTATTTTTACCAATAGTACAAATAATTCTTAATTGTACTTCTCTGAGTCTGACAAAGTTATGCAATAAATCAAAAGAGCAATAGTTGTTGTTTTTTTTCTCTCTCTCCTAGGCACTAATCCCCTACTTAATAGCCTCTAAAACTTTCTAATACTAAAGAACTGTAATCTGAAATTGCCATTATAGGAATATTTATTTGGTGATTCCCTAATGACTTTTCTGGATAGAATCATGAGTGTCTTCAAAATATGCATACTTAGGACACCTTGATGCCACAGTACAAACCTTTAAAATAAATGAAGTTTAGGGTTGGGCTCAAATAGGATTAGAAGATTAGCATTTTCCTAAACTAAAAGAAAAATTATCTTCTTTGACTGCCAATCACAAACCAGTCTTGAACTTTGACATGTGTTAGCAATTATAGACAGATGCAACCAAATTAAAACCTAAATAATTTAGTATTTATTAATGACTGTAAAATACATATAAAGATGAGTAACATCAGAAAGAAATATATTCGAACATGTGTATTTAGGACTGCTTTTCTTTGGAAATGAATATTATGTATAGGGTTGCAAGGATTTAATGAGAGAATGTGCATAGTGTACTTGCCCCAGGGCTTGGCACCTAGAAACACTCAAATGAGAACTATCACTATTATGACATCATCATCCTGGCTAAGACCAATCCCATTATTATAAACACTGTGAGATTTTTTGTTTTACACTTAAGATTGGCATGGCCTAATTGTTTGTCTATAAAAACAGGTCATATCAAGTTTAGGAAGGGGTAGAGAAAAAGTGTATCAAATGAAAAGTCTCTCCTTCAGTAATCCCAGTATCAAGAATGAGCAAAGAAATGTTGAGGTTAAGAACTGAGGGAACTCTTTTAAGGTGTTCTGATTGCTGTTGCTGAGGGGTCCCCAGTCTGTTCAGTCCACCTCTGCCAAACCATTGTGCCCATCTCATCTCCTCTGGAGACAATGGGGATCCCAAAAAGTACTGGAGGAGGCCACTCTACATGGCAGCTCATCAACCAGTCTCATCTAGCTGTCTCTTCCAAAGAGTGGGAAATAACATGGCTTCTCTCCAGGTTAATTATTATTCCCTCTCTTCACCCTTTTGTGCTATTAACTCTATAGCCTTCTTTTTAAATCAATTTTATTTTTATTACAGTTTATATTTAATATAATTTTGTAGTAATTTCAGGTATACAGCATATTGATTAGATAATCATATATAAAGTATTCCCCCCAATATTTGCAAAGTGTTCTCTCTAATATTTCCACTATCCAACTAGCCACACGTATAGTTATTACAATATTATTGACTACTGAATGGCCAGATTATTATCTCTGATCGCACAATAATCTGGCCACTCAGTGTATATCTTATATAATAAAAGGCTAATATGCAAATTGTCCCCTCGACCAGGAGTTTGACCAGCAGGCAGGCCAACCACCCATGTTCCCTCCCTCTGGCCAGGCTGGCCAGACCCTACCCATGCACAAATTTATGCACCAGGCCTCTAATATACATACATACACTGACTGGCCAGATAATTATACGTTAAGAGATCATAATAATCTGACCACTCATTGTATATTTTCTATGCTATACTTTATATCCCTGTGACTACTTTGTACCTAAAATCTATCCCTTCCCTGTCTAATATTAATTTTAAATGGGATGTTCTTTTTTCTGATAAAAGCCTAGAAAATCCTGAAATGGCTTCAGGATATATCAGGTTGGGTCACAAAGATCCTGTAGCAGTGCTCTACCTCATTTCAATTTTCAATTTTCTTTTTTCCTTGAAGATCTTTCACAAGGTTTGATAAAGTATGAGTAATGCTTAATAACTTACCAATAATACTGACTGAAAAAGTGTTAACTAAGCTATCTGTCAACTGATGGTTATTGGCACTAATTCAAGAATCCCCACCTTGGGCTATGGTGAAGAAAGAAACTTTATTCAGTGCAAATGGTGACACAGCATGGCTGTTAAAACAGCACTGCTGTAAAATAACTCAACAGTGCTACAGTGGGGCTGTGAAACAGCCCTGAGGACAGGCCCCTTGCTGGCTAGAAAGCTCTACTCTGCTCCTTCTTCGTCTGCTCTGCTTTGTGTTTTGTGCTGCACTAATCTGTTGTGCCCCACATGTTCTGCTTTGCTCTGCTCCTGCAAGACATCCTAGTTGTCTCTCTTTAGCTGGGGAAAGGCAGTCTTTGGTGGAAAATATGCTCCTGGAGTTAGAGGGGTGCTGACTTGTATTACAAAAGTCCTGCCCATGGTCCCTGATTGGTCCTGCCTCATGCAAATGAGGGCACCAAATCATCAGTTTGATTGTTCCCAAGGCACTGAACTGATAGGTCAGAACACAGCCACTCTGATTGGTCAGACCTGTGCAGTTCCTATTGGATAAGGAAAGAAAGCCTCAGTCCTATTGGTTGAAATAGGATTCCAGGAAACTTTTACAAGGGCTGATTCATATGGGAGAAACAGTGCAAAAGGTCTCTTCAGTGCAAATGCAGTTCAGTGCAGAGGCTTTTAAGCAAAGGGCGGTTTGCCTGACAGGTCCCTGTGTAAAAATGGCTACTAGGCTCTGCCTTATTTATTTGAGTCCAATTAATCATCAAGAGCCCTTCTTAATAGGTGTTTCCCCCACCCCCTCTGAGTTGAAATACCTTAGTCTCTGTGGCCCTAATGTTTCTGCAAGTCCATTAAAATTGGTGTTCTTCTGTACTCAATTCTAGGCTCCCTCTTCGTTTCCATCTATAGCAGTCCTACCTTATCTGTGGTTTCAGTTTCCACAGTTTCAGTTACTCATACTCAACTGCAGTCTGAAAATATTAAATGGGAAATTCTAGAAATAAATCATTCATCAGTTTTAAACTGTGAACTGTTCTGTGATGAAATCTCAATCCCACCCGGGATGTGAATCATCTCTTTGTCTAGCTTATCCTTGTTGTAGATACTCCCCAACCATTAGCTACTTAGTAGTCTTCTCACTGATCAGATCCACTGGGGTAGTATCTCAGTGCTTGTGTTCAAGTCAACCCAGTTTTACTCAATAATGGCCCCCAAGTGCAAGAGTAGTGATGCTAGCACTTCAGATATGCCAAAGACAAGTTGTAAACTGCTCCTTTAAGTGAAAAGGTAGAAGTTCTCAATTTAATAAGGAAAAAATTTGTATGTGAGATTGCTAACAGCTATGATAATTAAGAATCTTCTTTCCATGAAACTGTGAAGAAGGAATAAAATAATTTTGTGCTAGTTTTTCTACTGCACCCCAAACTGCAAAAAATAAGGCCACAGAGCATTGTAAGTGCTTAGCTAAGATGGAAATACTTTAAATTTGACATAGCATCATAATGGCTGAATGATCCTCCTTCTGACCTGTCATTGGAAGATCAACAGTAGTCTAGCACTGTTACAATACCTGTATCTCATCTTATTATTTAGGCACTGTGTCTCATATCATCATCATAAATAGATGGGTGAGGACAATACAAGATATTTTGAGAAAGCCTACAATCACATAATTTTGATTATAATATATTGTTATAATTTACTAGTGGCCTGGTGCACAGATTTATGCACATTGAAAGGAAATTAATTAGAAGGTGGCCAGTAGGGGAGGACTGGGCAAGATGGCTGGACATGCCCTACAGCCAACTTCTTGTGGTCCCTCCCCAGCCAGCCACATCTGGGGCATTGATGGGACTTGAAGAGCATCTGCAGAGTGAGCAGGGTCCCTCTGGCAGATAAAGACCCTTGGCCTGGCCTGAATGGACCAAGCCAAAACTGGCAGTCCAACATTCCCCAGAGCGCAAGAGGGCACTCTGCAAAGTTGCTGTCGCTCAGCAGCTCCTGAATTGAGCATCTTCCCCCTGGTGGTCAGTGCATGTCATAGCTACTGGCCAATGATTGGCTGGTCAGCAGGTCATTTAGGCTTTTATATATATAATTATTACTTTTCATTATTAATCATTTATTGTGTCTAATTTATAAATTAAACTTTACCATAGGTATTAATGCATGGGAAAAACATAGTGTATAGAGTTTGGTACCATTTGTGGTTTCAGACATCCACTGGGGCTCTTGAAATGTATCCCCCATGAATAAGGGGTGGAATACTATATATTATCTCTCTGTACAATCTTATGCTTCCACATGTTTCAGATGTAATCTATATGCTGATGACTTCAACTATATATTTCAGTCCAGTTTTTTATCTAAAGCACAAAGTACATATCTAGCCACTCTTGGATATACTCAGATACCTTGACTTTGAATCCACCATTTACCTCCCAAATCCTGATAATTTCCATCCTATCTAATAAAAGAGTAATATGCAAATTGACTGTTCCTCCACCACACAATCCATGCCCACTCTCCCACCAGCCAATCAGGAGCAAGTATGTAAATTAACCCCAATCAAGATGGCTGCAGCCACAAAGAGAGCAGGAGGGAGGCTTGGGTTTCCCCAGCGATGGAGGAAGCCAAGCTTTCTGCACACCCTGGCCATCCCAGGCCTCCACTCAATGCTACAAAGTTTCAATTATAGGAGATAAATAAATTCCAACAAAAATAGTGGCAGCCATGGAGCTGGAGAGAGCAGGAGAGCGGTGCCCTTGGTCATGGAAGAATCCAAGATTTCCACAGTCCAGATATTTGTTATTTGTATATAGTAGACTTATGATTGCTATTTTAAATACATCAACCAATAAACATGTGTATCATTTCTTATTTTAATGTCTAATCTCAATAGATATAATAGCAATAGATATAACCCACATAAACAAAAGCTCTTTGGGGTTCTCAGTGACTTTTAAGATTACAAAGGGATATTGGGGTAAAAAATTTAACAACCATCACCTTTTGGTTGGAAACTCATGAAGGCTAACTAACATGCTGACAACAACAAGAGAATGGCTCATTTTGAACAAAATTATTGAATTTGAACAAAATAAAGGTGGAAGCCTGAGGGCGTACTGTTGAAAAATCAAGGATAGTTCTCACAATTATATAAAGTCAGTAGAAAATACTTCATCTTCTCATCCTTCTGAATTACTCCTTCTTTTTTTTTTTTAATTTTAATTAAATCTTTATTATACAGATTATTACATTTGTTTCTCTTTTTTTCCCCTCCATAGTACCCCTCCACCCAGCTCCCACCCTCCCTCTGCCCTTAGCTCCCTCCCATTGATCTCATCCATAGGTGTATGATTTTTGTCCAGTCTCTCCCTGTATACCCTTCACCCCTTTCCCCCTAAGAA
>PVJN01047902.1:0-15815 GCA_004026805.1 Lasiurus borealis
AATGAAATATTCAAAAGCTGGCAAGGGAGAACAAAGAGCATCGATAATCCACAGATTGAATAACCAGTCACTGAGTTATTAAGCGTTGTATGTAATAAGAAGAGGCTTTTAAATTAGTGGTGGCCATAATACATCCAATGGGACCACATCCAGATAAATTGATAGAATGTACTGAGATCAGTATTTGCTTAGGATTCAGCTGCATGTTGCGTTAAGTGTGCTCTTTATGCGTCACCTTCTGCATCACTCCAGGCCTGCCTACAGTGTGTGAATCCTTCCCATCCTATATATTCACAGAAACCTTAGGGTTATTTTCTGAGCATAATCATATGTATACCTAGTGTATGCCTTATTTCTCATCTTTAGCCCTAAAAGTAATATTTCAGAAAATATCAAGTATCTAAAAATGCCTAAATGAAGATAACAGTATGTGGTATAAATCTCCTGATAGGGAATTCAGCAAAGGAAATTCAGAATCAAGAGAAAAATCCACTATTTTATCACCCTCAGTGAGAAAGCACATGTGTGCCCTGACTTCACAGAGAGGCACCACTACTGTCGTTTGGCATAACAGAGCTCCTGCTGCTGAAGAGCTGGAATAGCTCCCAGGGGCAGGCTGCCGACCACAGTCCCCCTGCGCGTCCTTTGCTTGCCTGTCCATTCCCAGCTGACATTGTGCTTACCTTTATGCAGCGTTTCCTGTGGAGGACTAGCACTACAGAACCAAACGCCAACGTGACTGGGCCTCAGTGGGAAAGAGGAGGTCTCGGTTTTGTGAATGAGGTAAGGCTGTTTAGGCTAGTCTTTTTCTCAGAGACTGATTTTGTTAGTTCATGTTCAGAGAGTGAGAGAGATGTTACCTCTGACCGACCAATGCGATCTATGTTGGATATATCGTACACGTCTGCCACGGCCGCAGTGTCCACACCCCCGGTGCCACGCTTCTGCAGCCTCAGGTTCTCCAGGATCTTAGAAAAGCGGGGATCCTGGGGCAGGGATAACACAGTGTTGTAGAGGCAAAATCCAAGCACTATCATCAGCATGGATGATAAACACTAATAACAGTTAGTGTTTATTAAGCACATATTTACTATGTACCAGGGCTCTGTGCTGGAACTTTTAACCTTACAACAACCCCATGAAGTAGGTTTTGCTTTCACCCCCATTTCCGAGATGAGAAAACTAAGGCTCAGATAAATTAACTTGCCCAAAGTCACACATCTTGAAGGTTTGGCAGAGCTGTTCTTTTTATCTTCTTTTCTTAACTTAATTTTATTAAGTTTATTGGGGTGACATTGCTTAATATAATTACCTAAGTTTCAAATGTATTATTGTCAATTTCTATACTGCTTTTGTCACCTCTAGATGCCAGCTTTGGTGAGTTTTCAATATTCATCTTTATAATAGTTAGCACTGGTATGATTAAATCATGATGTTAAATCACATCAAATATTTTTTTCTAGAATTGGAATTTTGAACAATAAAAAATTTTTGGCAGGAAGGTCATTTTCTAAAATTGTTTTAAAGTATTTGGGCTCCTTGCTGTGGCAGAAATTAATTGCCCACCAGAATCCTTTCGTCCTTCCCTTCCAGAGTGGAGCTGAGGTAGTGACCATTGGCTAAGTTCTTGCTAAGTTTGAGCAGAATGATATGTGCCTCCAGGCCTAGACCTGAAATCTTTACATGGAAACATTTACGTGCTCTCTCTCCGTTTCCCATAAGCTCCAACTTGGGGCCTGATGGTAACCATGCAAAGGGGACTAGTCCTAAGACAGTGGTACTCCAAGTGCAGATTCCTGACCAACAGCACCAGTGTCCACTGGGAACTTGATAAATCAGACAGGTGGGCCTAGAAGTCTGTGTTTTTACAAACCTCTGGTGAGTCTGATGTAGTCTCAGGTCTGAGACCCTCTCCACTAGGAGAGACAGAGAAGGAGATGGAAAGAACCCCAAGGAGCAGAGCAGCCCTTCTATCTAACCAGGTTTGTCATATGAGGAAGAACTTAAACTTCTTGCTCTTGAAGCCACAGCTCTTTCCTAGAGGCCCTTCACCTCTGTCCTACTGAAACAAATGTCTTTTGTGGTAAACTTAACCTTCTCTCACTATTTTTGCTTGTAGATGTAGAAAGAATTAAAACATAGGCAGTAACATTTTCTCCCTCCACAAAGCAGTCCCCTCTGAAGAGATGCTGGAGGAACCCAAGAAGGCTGCTGGCTGCATCACATTACCTTGCTCAGTTTCGGGATCTTAACGTGGACACCAGCCCGTAATCCTGTGCCAAGGTTCGAAGGGCACGTCAGAATGTATCCGAGGCGCTCATTCCACATGAACTCCCAGCCTCGTTCTTGGATCAAGCGTTCTACCTACAACAGTGAATAAATGATGGAGTTCTCAAATGTCCATTCATTCAGCACACCCCAAACCTCAGGGAGAAGTGTGTGTATCTGAGAGCCACTATCCCTAGGATACATGAGCACCATCTGGGAAGGCACTGCACTGTCTTCTTTTAAGAATGAAAAATAAAGATATTTTATTTAAGTGGATATTCAAAAATCTCTGATAATATCTTACTTCTTTTAGTCCACGACAGAATCGTTCAAATACTCTTTTCATATTGCCTCCTTTTTCCATAGAGATTACCCTGGTGTGGTCTTCCTCATTAATCCAGATGAGAAATGTCTTGTCAAAATTATGCCTAACGAAGAGAGAAATATGGTGTTGAGTGTTAATTATATTTGTTTCAACACATGAAAATTCCCATTACCTCTGTGGCTTGATTGCTTATTTTATCTTCCTCATTTCTTAGATGGTCCTAATAGTATAATTGTGCCTGAACAAGTACTATAAAATACCATTACGACCACTCTGACCCTTAAAAATGTCATGTTTTTGCTCAACAAGAATATAATCTCTCATTCTAGGATGACAATAATTCAACTATGGTAACATTTGGCTTTGACACTAACAGGAGTGTTTTATCTTCTAATAGTTTCAACCAAAATCTTGAGATTTTAAAAATAAAAAAGGTTTTACCTGCAGCCTAAGGTATCAGAAGTGCAGAAAATTTTTACCTGTGTTTGCTATATAGATCCTGCCAATCTACTCCCACTGAGCAGCTGCTCAGAAACATTTTAATCTCATCTCTTTCGGGTAGTGTCATAATAACCTACCAAGGTGCAGGAATCAAAAGGGACTGAAAACTGTTGGCCAAGATCAAATATATGCGTACACGGAATCCATTCTTCCTCACTGGGTTTTGCTTAAATCCTCAATATTTATTTTTCATTTTCTGCTCTTTTGTTTTAAGGTCATGAAACATTTTATGTGAGGTCAAATAATATGAACCTAATTTTTTCTTAAAAAATGTAGTCTTTTTCTCATGCATAATTCATGCAAATGAGATAATGTCCTTACATATCTTGGAAACATCACACACACACACACACACACACACACACACACACACACACTCTCTATCCATTTGGCTCAAGCCAGGCATGCTGTCAAGTGCACATCACCGCAACTTCAGGTTAGGACAAGCAGACGCCCTGCAGGAGAGCCTCTGCACACACTGCAAATGTGAAACGCTGTGTCCATACCAGATTCCCCTGGCATCAGGCCAGTCACGGGCCATCCCAGCACATGTTAATAAAGGGGATACTGGCTTATCAAACAGAAAGTGGTCCTGCAGGCCAAAAGGGACAAAGCAGAAAGGAGAAACGGATGAGATCAGGCATGACTGCGAGTGCCAGGTGTCCAAGTTTCAACTCCCTAATAATGGCTGAGGTCCCTCAGGCGGTGGTCCTCGGCCGGGGGGCTGCCCACTAGAGTAACCTGGGAACTTAAAAAATAGTACTAAGGCCCATGCCCCAGAGACCCTGACCATATGAGGGGTGGCCTGGACAGTGGGGTTTTTAAAAGCTCTTCAGGTGATTCTGGTGTAGAACTAAGGTTGAAACCCACCGGGTTAGCCCCATGGAAACACTCCATCACTATGGAGTGTGAAAACCCCACCTGCACCAACCCCCTGCAGTGGCAGAATGGGCAGTGAGTAAGGGGCACTATCCTGAAAAGTCTGTTCGGCCCAGCCACCATTCTCTACGTTTCTAACATTACTGATTCATTTATTGTCATTCCTTTCATGAAAAAGTATTAGAAATGTGAAATAGGATCTACAAATAAAAAGAGTGACCACTAATTTAATGCTTACTATGTGCTGGGCTGTATGCTATGTGCCTTTAATTTATTTCCTTAAGTCTCACAACCATACTATGAGGCAAATGCAATCATTCTCTTTGATAGGAGAGAACAATTGAGATTCAGGAAGAGAAAATAACCTATCTGATATCACACAGTCAGGAGGTCAGAGAGCTTATATTCAACCCTAGACCTGTATGACTGTCACGCTGTGCCTCCAACTACAATATACTACCTACCTATCGAAATGAATGTTGAGTGACCGACATTTGTACCCAGTAAAGAGTGTGACTATGGATACCATGCATTCAAGTATTGTTACACGAAATCAGAAATCAACAGCCTTTGGGCAGGGAAGTCTGTCTTCAATCTCTGAGAATAGAAGACTTCAGCCAGGACAGACTTGTGGACAGTCACTGCCCACGAAACAGTGTCCCTTAAGCTGGAAACCGGAAGTGGCCACGTGAGGGACATGGGGAGGGTTGCCTGAGGGGCAGAGACCAGGAGACCGGCCTGCCTGGTTTGGAAATGAGGCATGTTTTGTGACGTTGCATCTTCTGAAATGACAGCTATTTGTTCTGCTGCTTCTTGGACTTTAAAAGTTACTTTTGAAGCTGCCTTCCTGTTGTAGCTGTGCTATGGGGCCAGAGTCGGAGTGAAGCTGTGGAGGCGGCAGGCACCCCAGAAGGCTGGCTGCAGTGCCAGTCAGGGCAGGCCTCCCTCCACCTGGATGAGCTACTTTCTAGGTTTTCCTAGTTTCTGACACTTCCTGTGGGTGTGGCCCAGGATTGCCACACCTTTTTGCTTTTATTTACCAGCAAGAGAGAAATCCCCCACCCCCCTGCACTCCTTCCCTGTCCCCATAGGGCAGTGGTTCTCAACCTTCCTAAGGCCGCGGCCCTTGCATACAGTTCCTCATGTGGTGGTGACCCCCAACCGTGAAATTTTGCTACTGTTATGCATCGTGATGTAAATATCTGCATTTTCCGATGGTCTTAGGCGACCCCTGTGAAAGGGGTCACGACACACAGGTTGAGAACCACTGCCATAGGCTCTTCCTCTGCAGATTTTACCCTGGGAGTATTAGCAAGGGTTGACCTAAAGGTGTTTTTTTTTACAGAAAGGAAGGGGGTGGGACAGAGAGTTAGAAACATGGATCAGCCGTCTCCTGCACGCCCCCCACTGGGGATGTGCCCGCAACCAAGGTACATGCCCTTGACTGGAATGGAACCTGGGACCTTTCAGTCCGCAGGCCGATGCTCTCTCTCTGTCCACTGAGCCAAACCGGTTTCGGCTGAGCACACGTCTGTCCTCGCTGAAGTCTCCGACTTCTTTAAAAGTCGCTCCTGTTTCTCTTTAACGAGTTCATCTTTACGACTCTGAACACGCTGACACCCCAGCACGCTCCCCGCCAGGGCGGGGCCTGAGTCCCAGGGGAGACAGACTGCAGGGCACCGCGTGGGTCAGCGCCCCGCCCCGCCCCGTCCGGCGGCCCCCGCGGCCCCGGGGCCACTCACGTCGATGAGCTGCTGCTGCTCGCGCTCCGTCATCTCGGACAGCTTGTAGTAGCGGCCGGCCAGGTCGCCCTTGAGGCCCTCCAGGGCCGTGATGGCCACGTTCTCCACCTCCCTGCGCTCCGCCCGGGAGCAGGCTGGCGGCAGGCTCAGCCCGCGGATGCTGCGGCCCGTGCGCACCCGGGACGACAGCACGTAGCGCTCGTCGAACTGCCCGTGGGTGATCTGCGGACAGACAGACAGCGCCGGCTCACGCAGCAGCCGGTCCTGCCCCGCCCTGCCCGGCCACAGCCACAGCCACAGCCACAGCCACAGCCACAGCCCACCGCCGGGCGGGGTCCCCCGGAGAGCCCCGTAGGCACGGGGCGCATTTGCACAATGAACGTGCCAGAACCTTCTGGGCCTGGGCATGGGCGGGAGCGGGGAGGCAGGGGCTTCAGCGGTGAGTGTTCTTTGTACCGAGCTGCCCCGGGAATCCCATGCCCGTTAGCTGCGCCATGAAGAAAGCAATTGCTTTAGGAGAGGCCTATAGTGGCCACCTTTGGGACTTCCTTGAGCTTCTGGGGTAGGGGTGGGGCTGGGGGTGGGGGTGGGGGGTCCAGGAAGTATGCTGCGCTCCGGTGTCACGGACTTTAAGGGCATCTGACCCCGGGGCCCCTCTCTCATGAGGGCGCTCCTCACTGTGGGCCTGGAGTGCCCGCTGCACAGGAGCCGTCGGAGGCGGCTGCGCCTACCTTGGACGCGTCCAGATCCGTAGGGTGCTTCATCACCCTGGGGTCGTAGCCATTGTGCCTGAGTTTAATGACAGGGTCAAAAAGGTCGGCAAACACCTGCAGGAGGAAAGATGCTCCTGTGTCTCTTTACCTGGGTTCGTCTGCCGTGCAGGAAAGGGTGTGAGTGGGTTAGCAGTTAAAAAGGATGAAGGCGCGGATGGATGGTGACGGTCGACTTCCACCAGAGAAAGCCTCCAGGAGGCAGGACTCTGCCCTTGTACCCTCCTCCCTAATGAGAGCTCTAAGCTCCCTGCCATCTGACCGAACAAGGGCACCTTGCGTTTAAGGATCTGAGGGTTTTCTCCAGGAGTTCTTGCCTTTGAGGGGTAAAAGAAGCCGCTCGATCAGAGGCTAAAGTAGTTCTGTGGTCAAAGGGAAGGTGAGTTTCTAGAGGTTAAGCAACAGGATACATTCGTGGAACACCTCACCCCCTCCTCCCCTGGCTGCACCAGAAGGAAAGCATCCAGCATCCGCTAGGGCAGGCAGGGACCCCTCACGCTATGAGGACCTTCCCAAGCAGAAATAACTCGTGCAAAATCTATTTTTTAAAACTAAAAACTTTAGGAGCAACCTTTAAGTAAAAGAACACCAAGAGAAGTCATAACAGAGCACCCTGCAGGTGTAGGGAGCTGTGGGGAATGGGAGTAGGGGTGTTGGGCACAGGGAGCTGGCTCTAGTCTGCAACTCTGGGGAGCCCGGAGCTGCGAATTGCTGTGCCTGGGGGAGCTACCAGCCTCCAGACAGCCCCTCCGTCCTCCTGAAGGCTGCCCTCCCAGGGAACTGCCTTCAGCTCCTGCAACAGAAGGGCAAGGAAAGGGGGGCCTGGAGGAGGCAGCTGAGACATCTGCCAGGACTAGAAGCTGCTCTGTGGAGAGGGCCACCTGGTGGCTGAGCTCCCCTAGGGGCAGGCCATCCTATGCTTCTGTGCCAAGGACTAGGATGCAGAGATCATGGGATTTCCCGGAGACTTGAACTGCAGTGGCTGTGTAATGAGTAACTCTCAAACTAAAGACACACCACGCCGTCCTCCACCCTCAGGAAAGCCCAGCCACTAACACATCATCTCCTCATGTCGTACGGTGAATACACGCCAATCAAATAAAAAGCACATATTTCCCCAATTCGTCCCCTTGACCATCTCAAAGAGCTCTGTCATGCAATCAATTCCTCCCTGGGAGGGATGCTAGAGCAACAGCAAGGGAAACCTTGTCCCTGGGAAGCTGCAGACCTCATTGCTCCAGAAAGCTTTCCGGATATTCTGCTGGCTTCCCTGTAAGGCAGCCCTGCCTGAGAAGGCAGAAAGCTGGCCCCTACAGAAAGGGACTAGCACTCAGAGCCTCCCCCTCCCACTCCAGAACGTAGATAGTTTTACCTCATAGGACTCCTCGTCACCAGCCACCATGCCCACGGTCTTTATAAAGGGGTGACCGGGGTTGTCCACTCCAGTCTGGATACACTGGTCCAGAGTGTAGCCTTTGGGGGTCATCTTGTTGCGGAGCTTGGCGTAGATGGAGGGGGTGAGGCACTCGGCCATGCAGTTATTGTGCTTGCGAAGGTCGGGGTAGTCTGCACTGTGCACCAAAGGGACAGGCTTTCAGGGAGCGGCCTGAAGGGAGGGGCCTATCAATGGGCTTTGTGTCTGCCCATCCTTCCACCAGGCTCTCTTTAGATACTTGGCTAGGAGCCATGACTTATGTAAGCCAGAGTAAAACAAAACAAAACAAAACAATACAAAACAAACAAACAAACAAACAAACAAATCCCCTGAACTGCCATCTGTAGCGGCCCAGACTGGCTCATGTTCATGTAAAAGGGAGGTAGAGTGAAAATAATTAGAAAATAAATGGAGTCACATGCACTTTTTAACCCAGAAGTTTTGGCAAAATACAACAGGTGCATCTTGGTGCCTTGGGTCTGAAACCCTGCAGGTGGGACCACACAGAAATGCAGCCATTTATCCGCCCTCTTTTTCTGATGCAAGCTCTGTGACTATCTGCTTTGTTGAGTCTGGCTATTGAAACAGGCATTCAGTAAATAACTGTTGGAATAATACATAGAAATAAAATGTCCTACCCTGGGATATGAACTGGTTGAAGAATAGGAGATGCAGGACCACCACAGGCTCAAACATAGGCAATCTCACCTCAGGAATTCCTGAAGTGCCTGGTGGGAGCCGGCCATCCCCTCAGAGACCGATTCCCACAAGAACCAGGAAATGTCTCTGAGAAACACCGGGCTTTCCCTTCCACCCCTGCATGTGGAATCCCTTAGTCAGCTCTGCACTTCAGCTCTAGTTAGTGTGTGCTGTCTCAGTCCTGGCCAGGTTCCCAGGGCTGAAGAAACAAGTCCATCTTCAAGCCACGCCCCCACATCCCGCCTGCCATGCCCTTTAAAGCTGACACTTAAAATCAGCACTATGTCATTACATCTTCCAGAAGGCAGTGTCGCCGTGAATGAGGCCTGAGTCTGCAACCAGTGTCCCTGAATTTGCATTTGGCTGCACTAGTTGAGTGCACTTAGGCCCCATTTAATGTTTCTGAGCCTCCGTTTCATCACAAAGGGATGCTAAGGCGAATAATATACATACTCCACGCATAGTGCTTACTACACATAAAAGTGCTCCACAAATTTTAACTGTGACTATTACTACTATCCTGCAAGCTCTGGGCAGGAATGGTGATGCTATACTTCCTTGTATTGGTCACCTAGCTGTCCTCCAAGGCGGTGTCCACCGGGGAAAGCAGAGTTCTGGCTGCACCTGGAGCTATTTGAAAACCAAGAGGACTTACCTCGGAGGGAAGAGCTTGTGCTGTTCCCGGGCCTCAGCACGCACATTCTGCCGGTTCGCCAAGTACCCGGTGGTCAGGGCACTGGTGCCCAGCGTGGCAAATAACAGAGAAGCATTGCGACCAGTGAGCAACTTAGAGAAGGCACTGGTCATCCTTCCTCTTGGGTGAGTGTCTGGAAAGCAGAAAAACTGCATTAGACGGCCTCACTGGATGGCCCTGAACCCCAGCGAGGAGATCAGCCGGCACGAGAAAGAACTGCAGCGGCCAGGGCCTGTCTTCTGGCTTGTTTTTCTCTTTCTTCCTTTCTCTCCCACACCCCTTCACACTGCTTGGGAAAATCTGGGTGGTTTTACACATTCTGAATGTCAAACTCCCTGAAGTCCATGACCCCTTCTCCAATGATACAACATTGGAAAAATGAGCCAACACAGGATTTCCACTTTCTGGTTCCCTGGAAGTTCCTTTCCATTCCTTCATGCCAAAGCAAACCTCACTGTCTTTTTTAAACTAACATTTATTAAGCTCCCATCATGAGGCATGTACCATGCAAGGGGCCTTATGAACATTGTCCTTAGACTTTGCAACCATCTGCCATGTGGGCATTATTTTACAGGTGGGGAAACTGAGGCTCAGGACCTCCAAATCTCAGGGCCAGCACCTTGAAGAGCTGGGATTTGAACCCAGGCTTGTCTTTGGCCCTGGATTCAAGCCTCTTGCAAACCCCAGCACCTACAGACAGCCCCTCACTGACCAGCAGTTACCGGGGAAATGACCTTTGTGGTTGAGGATCTAGGAGTGCCATAGATCACTCTACTCTGTTAAACCCCTAAGACCATAGCAATGCATTTATCACAGCAGCTCCTCACCACAGGATTATCACCTCAGAGCATGTGATTCTCCCCGAGTCCCAGAATATTCTTTCTAAGCTTGTTCTCTTTCCCTGTCCTCAACTCCTGCCGAAGAAGCCTAGACGCCAGGGGTACCTCAGCCCACTCTACTCTGATGCCAGGTGCCCAACACAACAGCCAGCCTGCTGGGCCAGTCTGCCTTCCTCTGAGATTTGCTCTTGTCTTCTGTCTCCTTCCCTTTTCTCTCTTCCCTTGTACAGAACTAGGATTGCAGGGGTGACGAAGGAGGTCATTTCCCGCTCTGTAGAAGCTGTCTGCCTCAGTTTCCCTAACCTGGAACACCTGTGTGACTCCTGATTTATACAGCATTGTTTACAGCATCAGAACTAAAATATGGCAGAATTGCTGAGCTCCAAGCCAAGAGAACTTTTACATGGGGTGCAAGATGACAGCCAAAGACAGTGATAGTGTTTTATTCCTACATTCACCCTCTTCATTAAAAAAACAAGAACCACCAGATTATGCACTTTTGTCAGAGTGCCCAGGAGCTGTATATCTCTGTGCCCCGGGCAAGGGTACTGAGAGTCTGGGTCCGGGTCTAAGAGTTTTGTCTGGTTCCATGACATTTGGAATGTGCAGGTGTTGACTTACATCATTGCCTCAATTCTGAGCCTCCTGGTTGTCCTGAATATCCTGGATAGAGATACCATGGGTGCCTTTCTGCTGACTCAGAGTCATTTCTGCTCCAGCTGTACCCAGTGCCCATGTGTCTGAGCTCCTTGGGGACGGAGGGCAGTGACAACACCACGTGTCAGCTTTCCATCCAGAAAGAATCACCCCCAAAAAATGGATGTCCAGGTTTGAGCCAGGTCCATAGAACACTCTGAACCATTTCCCACAGTTGCCAGCCTCCTAGGCCAGCAGAAAACGGTTCTCTTCTCCCATTCTGAGAGAGCAAAGGATTCACATCACTCCACCTACTGGGCACCCTTGGGCATCTCTGTCTTATTCAGCAAGAAGGAAGTCACAGGCAGGAGATGATCACAGCCTTTGCTTACAAGACAGAGGCCTTGCCTAGGATTCCTTGTGGAATCCTTATGAGGAAGACAGAGGGCCATTACCAGACTCCTCTCTAAGGGTACATTGTTTTTCAGAAAATAGGAGGTTGGAAACATCTAGTCCTTTGAAATGCTCTAAAGGAGGAGGTGCCTCCTTGCCTGCCCAAGGTTAGGATTGTCTGTGGCTTCTCAGGCAGGGGAGATGTGACCTCCAGCAGTCACCTTCAAGACTGGCCTCCTCTGGGGTTCCTGACGCAGGGGGCAGGAACTCCAAGAATGTTTGACTCACGCTCCTGCTGGGTTTCCTCTGAGAAGACAAAAGGGTCCTTCTGGAAGCTGCCACAGAGATGGAGACCCAGGGCCTCTGAGCCAGGAACCAATCCTCCTCCTGCCTCTGAGTACCCACAACTCCCCAGGCCGTATCCTCTCCCTCCCCCACAGTTTCCTGAACCTTCTTCAGCCAGTTCTTTAGGAAAATCCACCTGCCCATTCTCGGAGGATGTGATTTGATCCTGAAGCTGGCAGAGTACACAGGACCATGTGCTTTGCTGGGATGGTGCCTTAACCCATAACCTACAGGAGACTTAGCACTAAAGGTGGGGGTCTTTGGAAGAGGTGCTCATAGATGCAAAGGAGGAAGTGGGTGCTCATACAGCCCAGGAACGCCCAGATCTCTGGAAGAGCCCTCTGGGTCAGGAAGCCCCTGGGTTAGTCAAGTCCCTGTGGTGGTCTTGGCACTAGGCATGGGAAGTGTGAGAGCTGCAGGCAGGAAAAGGGCCCTCTGGAAACAGCACACCAGTTGCATTAGCGCAGCCTTGTCATGGGGGCATTAACTGCCATGCACATGGCCCCAGCTGACCTTGTGTGTGTTGGGGGGAGGGGGAGGGGGTCCACAGAGCAGGAAGGCCTGAAGGGCAGTACTAAGGAGAGCCGGAGGGTTCAGCTTGTTCTGGCAAATGTGTTCTGGCAAATCCTCATTGGAGCTGCCCAGTTCTCCACATGCACCAGGTCATTCAAAGGCACAGATGTCACTCACTCACGGAACAAGAACAGGGCTGACAGCAGCTCACCGAGAGCCAACTAGCCAAACACCTCCAGGCAATGCCCAGCAGTTTTCCCCTCCAGCGGGGCAGAAACAGTACTTGGCCCGTTATTAATGTATTCGTCATTTCAAGAAGGATGCTCTAGCCATACTGTGAACCAGTTTAAGTTGGACCCAGCTACTGGGCCAAACTCTCCTGTTGGGGGCCTCGCCAAGCTCATTTTCCAGTTAGTATCTCCCAAGCCATTGACTCGCACCTCTGCTTGCTGTGGAGAAAAACCTCTCCCTGAAACAAACCCATTAGTCTCTGCAAATACAAGGGAGAGAAAGTTGAAGGTTAAAAAATCCCACATTCAGTGGCATTTAGATGTTTGGTGTGTGTTTTTTTTCCATCAAGAAAAAACATCCTGATTCTCTATCAAAAACAAGCATTGCAAGCAGGGCGCTGGTGGGGTTCCACACCTCATGCAGAGCCGTCCCACGGGAAGGACCTGTCCCTTGTCCCTGTGCCCCTGTGCAGGGGACAGGGGAGAGAGCCTTCAGCCCAGGGCTGCTGTAGTTACCACCCAAGTACCAGGATATCCATCCTACAGGTGGTCCAGGCCTCCAGCCCTGGGGCCACGGCTCACCAGACCAGACCCCCACACACACCGGCTCTAGCAATGCCCCCGCTAAAGAAGCATAAAGCTGAGTTTCAGGGTCTCACTGACCTTGGAGCCGGAGCCTCTCGCGTCCTGCCGCGAACACACAGCCAAGCGGTGTGTAACGCGAGCTGGCAGGGCCCGGCCTGGCCAAGGCTCGGGCTGGGCGGGGCGGGGCGGGGCGGAGCGGGGCTGGGCGGGGCCGGGCCCCTCTGGCCAATCCCGTCCCAGGATCTCTGGCCACGCGTGTCCCCCCAGCTGTGCCCTTGAAGGCCAGCCCCTGCCTTCTCTGCCACCCGCCCTGCGCTCTTATAGCACCTGCCCTTTCTCTGAAATGCTTCTCTCGCCCAAGTGTGGTCCTGGGAGCTGGCTCCCTGGGGCTCTGGGAGGAGTTTGGGGGGACTGCAGCCCAGGTCCCTGGCTGCCCAGTCCTGCAAGACCCTGCATCGAGGTGGAAGGGCCTGCAGGGGAACGGTCACACCAGTTAGGGGACTTGCTTTTCTACCTTCCCTCCGGAGCACGATCCCTGGGGCTGCGGTTAGTTCTGCAGGATGACTCCCGCCCCAGCCGCCCCGGTCTGAGAGGAAGAGATGTCTAAAGGCTCCCGCTCTCCTGCTGCTACTCAAGCTCTGAGCCAGGGACTAGGGACCTCCTTCCACCTTGCCTGGGGCCCCGCAGGGAAATCACAATCACTTCGGAAGCAGATTGCAAGGCAACCTCACTTTCTATCCACACCAGCTTAATGATATGCCACCCAGCAAACGCAGCAGGCCATATTCCCCCGCTTAAAAATAGCCCTTCTGGGGGCAGGCACCGCAAACCGGAAAGGTTGGCCGTAAATAGCAGTGACCCACCAGGACTTTGGGCAGCTGCCCTGTCACTGGAGCTGCCTAGCCCCTGGCGACTGTCACGTACGCAGCCCCTGTGGCCACGTGCACGCCAACAACTGGTTCCTTTTCTTTTCTTCTCTGGGACCAATCGGTGGTGCTCCGAGCAGATGATGGAGCAGGGGGTGGAGCCCGGGAATAACCTTCCACCTAGAGTGGCTCTCTTTCAGGGTTTCTGGTTCTTTCCCACGTAACCCCTGGCAAAGCATCTGTTTGTCCTCTGCATGGGGGTACTGACTGGGAGAGCATAGGAGAGGGCCTTCTGGGGGCTGGAAAATCCCCTGGTTTGAGAATGTTGTGTGGGTGCACACACGTGTAAAATCTTCCCAAGTTGAACACTTAACATTCAAGCACTTAACTGTGTATTTGTCCCACCTCAGTGAATACGTATGTTATCACAATGACCTGCCACACTACTGAGTTGAAATTTTTACAAAGCAATACTTACCCTTTCTACACCTGGCATACTCAGATATTTTCTCGGCCCTTCCACGTTATTTCATTAAAACAATCATAGGTTGGGACCAAGCAAACATGATCCTCTTCAGGGTCAGAGTTCCCAGTGCACACACTCTCTCCTAATGCACCAAGTCCCTCCCTGCGGGATTCTCCTGGCAGAAGGAAAAGCGAACTGGAGGCCTTTGGGGCTGACCAGCTGCTGAGAAGACTGGGCTGTGCGGGTCAGGATGGGGGATAGGAGTGAGGGGAGTCAAGGCTTATTTCTTCCCAAAATAGTTCTTGTGTCCGCACACAGTTTCAAGTCAGTTCAGGTACCAAGTGAAATAAATCCAGTGACCCTGAAATAGCCCACATCCCAGACACAGAAAACAGAAGGTTGTTTTTTTTTTTTTTAAATCCTCATCTGAGGATATGTTTATTGGTTTTAGAGAGAGGGGCTGAGAAGAGAAAGAGAGAGAGAGGTTGCCTCCAGTTTGCACCCTGAGTTGGCATCCCAAATATGCACCCCTACCCAGGATTGAACCTGCAACTTAGGTATGTGCCCTAACCTGGAATCGTTCCCACAACCTTTTGGTGTGCCAGACGATGCTCCAACCAACTGAGCATCTGACAAGGGGGAAAATGATAAGGCCTTTGAAAGGCACAGACATGTAGAGTCTAAAGCAGTGGTTCTCAACCTTCCTAATGCCGCGCGCGCGACCCTTTAAAACAGTTCCTCATGTTGTGGTGACCCCCAACCATAAAATTATTTTCGTTGCTACTTCATAAGTGTAATTTTGCTACTGTTAGGAATTGTAATGTAAATATATGTGTTTTCCGATGGTCTTAGGCTCTACAGTAACGACCCACAGGTTGGGAACGGCTAGCAGGGTTGCCTAAGACCCATGATGCACAGCAGAGATTCCAGATTTCCCCAAATCCTTCAAATGCCATCCTTTTTGTATGCCATAATCCCTCGCTCATCATTCCAACTGTCTTTAAAGTGCAGGGTTCCACCCATTCCCTCCTAGCCAGTGCGGCCAGGCGGTTGGCTCTTGCCACCGAGACAGGAACAGACATGAAATACACAACTGCCATATCATTTGCTTAAAAGGAAATCTATTTGGGGCTTATTTCTTTTCTGACCCTAAATCCAGTTGACCTGCTGAGTTTTTAATGGCCAAGGAATGAGATGTAGGAAACCAGGCTTCCTAAATCCCCACCTGCCTGATTGCTCATCCCCCTGCCCCCTAACCTTTAGAAGTGAAACATTTCTGAAGGAGGTCACGGGTATGAAGAAGACAATGTAGAAAAATACAAGAGAGAGAGAGAGAGAGAGAGAGAGAGAGAGAGAGAGAGAGAGACGAGTGAGCCATTTGAGAATTCAAGAAAAGGCGAAGTTTAATTTGCATATAGGCATAGCCCATACCTCACGTGGCAAGTGTTAGGCCAAAGCACAAATCCCTCTGTCGGAATCACAAGTCAGTAGATTTCCAAAGTAACTGGACACAATATACTTCTCAAAGTAACACATGGGTCTGTCCCTTATACACACATACACACACACACACACACACACACACACACACCCACACACATTTAAATCTTCTGCGAGAGAGATTTGTGC
>PVJN01047903.1:0-15816 GCA_004026805.1 Lasiurus borealis
TCCTAGCCTTCCCTCTCAACACGCTGTCCCCCCCCCCCCCCAAATACACCACTGTCTTCACAGAAGCCCCACAAGACGGACACACCGCGAGGCTTCCGGGGCCTTGGGCTTGAGCCCCGGCACTTTGAGAGAAGCATTTTGTTAATCCTCCCCAGAGGATACCCTTCCGTTGATTTTAGAGAGGGTGGGAGGAAGGGGGAAGAGAGGGAGAGAGAGAGGGAACATCGATGAGAGAGAGACACATCGATTGGTTGCCTCCCACACACATCCTGACCAGGACCAGGACCAATTATTGAACCTGCAATTATTGACTGAGAATCGAACCCACGACCCTCTGGTGTGCAGGCCGGTGCCCTAACCACTGAGCACACAGCCCGGGGTGTGCATTGGAACTTTAATCCAGTTTCGCTGACCACCCCCCAGGCTTCAGCGTGAGCTTCGGCTGTGCTGGGCGACCTCACCGCCTCTGGCACGAGGCGGGCATCAGCAGCGGGCGAGCCCATGAAGGGTGTGTATTGTTTTGATTTTCAAACTCAGAGAGAAAGCTCCTGTGCGCGCAGAGGTGGCAGAAGAGGCGGCTGGCCTCTGCAGCTCAGCGAACGCGGGACAGGCAAAGCACGGGCCCGGGAGCTCCGGAGAGCGAAAGGCCCAGGCAAGGTGCCGGGAAAGGAGGGCCTGCAATTCGGGGCGCACTCTGAGAGGGAGCAGAGGGGGTGTGTTTGTTGTGTGACCGGCACATAGTAGGTGCTTAGCGAACACTTGCTGAGTGGATGAATGGCGGAAGCATGCAGTACACTGCTCCCATGTGGACGTAACGTGGCACGAGCGGGATTCCGATGCGATGCAATGGCCACGCGGCCATCCCGTGGCCAGCTGCCCAGCAGCCGTTCTGTGGGAGCCCGGGGCCGGCGGTACCTTGGAGGCCTCTGTGAGGATGAGCTTCGAGTCCTTCACCAGGCACTGCAGCGGCACCGTCACGTCGATCACCTTGGCCTTCTCGCTCTTCCTGCTCTTGTCGTTGACGAACTTCCCGTACCAGGCGTTGACGATGATGAGGCCTGAGGACGGGTTCGGTCAGAGCGGGGCCCCGGCCGACACCCCCGCTCCCGTCCACCCGCAGCCGGACCGCGGGAGCGGGTGCTCCTTGGAGAACCCCCTCGCCCACCCTGTCCCAAGGGAGGCATGCCGGCTCACCCATTCTGGATTCTTCCGCCTCGATTATTCTTCGGACCGACTCCTGCATCAACCGAACCTGCAAAGAGGGGGAGGCGGGCATCAGGGCCCGCGCCGGGCTCACTCTTTGCTCAGAGACACAGCTCGCCTGCCCGCAGGGGCCTGGCAGCACTGTTCCTTATCCTGGACGGCTGTCAGGTCACGTAAAACAAGTCACGTGGGGGGAAGAGAGGGGGCACTACCCACTCGTGCAAACACCTTGCTCTGCCTTCTGAGGGTCACCAGGTCTCATCTGTGGAACTGGGCCCGCAGCTCCGGGGATGACACCAGGGGCGACATAAAGGCTGTGGTGCGAGCGCAGTGCGGGGAAGCGGCCCGAGCCCCTGACCAGAGACCAGAGACCAGAGACCGAGGGGAGGACGTGGCCCGGACCCCGGAGGGGCAGAGTGGCCGCCTGCAGGTACAGAGCACCCAGAGACAAGGACGGGGCGACGCGCTTACCGCGGCTTCTGCCTCCTGCTTCTTCTGCAGGATGTCGGTGGCGGTGTTCTCCCTCTGCTTTTCCAGCTCCCTACGCGACAAACACAAGCCACCCGTCAGCGTGGTGCTCCCCTCGCTGGACCTGTGCCCGGCACACCGTCTGCGATCTCACTGCTCGCCCGGTCCCAGAGCCTTAAAGTATTTCCAGGACAATCGCAGGCAAAGCTGCTTGTCGCCGGCCCGGCAGCTTTCCGTGGCCCTGGGTGGCTCCCGCCTCCTCGCCGGGGCAGACGGGAACCCACCGCCAGTACCGGAGAGAGAAGCCTCAGCTGCAGGGACTCCGGCACGGGGGAGGTCAGAGCAGGTGTCACAGGAGCTGCCCACCCCCGGGGATTACCACAGAACATTCTGGGAAGGTGCACATACGCCTCCAGACCCCGGCATACACTCTCCCCTCGGCAGCGCACAGGGACCCTGGCAGCGCACACCGGTCCCGTTAGAAGCCTGGGCCAGCGCATCCTGTTTCAGCCGAAGCCTCCGAGAAACCAGGACCTGAACTCCCGGAATTACCGCACCTCTGCCTCGCAGGCCTTAGACGGCCTGTGGGCCCAGCCCCTGGTTTAAAGTCTCAACCACTTTGTAAACTGATCCTTTCTGAAAGCGGGAATGAACGATGCAGCTAAGAGCAGTCCTTCTAGAACAGCTAACATTTCCTGACTTCTTATTTTGGACCATGTCCCCTGCTAAGCGTTTTGCACACATTCAATATGTCTCTCATATAAACAGGGGCGGGCTCTATGAGTATCATCTCACATCAATATGTTTCTCATATAAACAGGAGCGGGCTCTATGAGTATCATCTCACATCAATGTCTCTCATATAAACAGGAGCGGGCTCTATGAGGATCGTCTCATATCAATGTCTCTCATATAAATAGGGGCGGGCTCTCTGAGGATCGTCTCACATCAATGTGTCTCTCACATAAACAGGGGCGGGCTCTCTGAGGATCGTCTCACATCAATGTGTCTCTCACATAAACAGGGGCGGGCTCTATGAGGATCATCTCATGTTCAATGTCTCTCATATAAATAGGGGCGGACTCTATGAGGATCATCTCACATTCAATGTGTCTCTCATATAAATAGGGGTGGACTCTCTGAGGATCATCTCACATCAATGTGTCTCTCATATAAATGGGGGCGGGCTCTATGAGTATCATCTCACATCAATGTCTCTCATATAAATAGGGGCGGGCTCTATGAGGATCATCTCACATCCATTTGTCTCCCCACATAAACAGGGGCGGGCTCTCTGAGGATCATCTCACATCAATGTCTCTCATATAAACAGGGGCGGGCTCTCTGAGGATCATCTCACATCAATGTGTCTCTCATATAAACAGGGGCGGGCTCTCTGAGGATCGTCTCACATCAATGTGTCTCACATAAACAGGGGCGGGCTCTCTGAGGATCGTCTCCATTGGAAAGGCGAGGACACTGCGCACAGAGCTGCTCAGGGCGGCCTGTGACGTCTCGCACTCACCGCTCCTTCTGCGCGCGGAGGTACGGCTTGATGATGAGACGGTGCATGGCGAAGTAGACCACGAGCGGCCCGGCGGTGGCGTAGAACACGGCGCTGGGCAGCAGCTGGTCCGTCAGGTGAATGGGGAAGAAGTAAGTCTGACTGGCCCGGTTTAACCTGAAACACGGAGGCGGGTCAGGTTTCCTGGGAGGTCACGGGGTCTCAGCCCCGGGGAGCGCGCCTCTGAGACACACCGGACGCCGGTGGAAGGAGCCCCTCTCCTGTGAGGGACCCCGTTCCGAGGCTGAGCTGCGGGATTTGATGAATGGGACAGAAGGCCCAGGACTGCTGACCTCCAGGGCAAAGCCACAGGCTAACGCTTGGCCTTCAGAGACAGGATGGACACGCCTCCAGGTATCCTAGTCTCCCGGTCCGCAAGAGGGTGTCTTGAAGACACCCCAAGTTAGTGAGCTAAGGAGGTTCTGCTCCCGGTAAGGCTGAGCAGCTCTCACTGGGTGACCATCCCTCAGGGAGACTGTCGGGTGCGAGAGGGTGAAACGAGGGCTGGCACCGAAGAATGGAGCCGGTTCCCTGGTCCCCCAGCTTTTAGCCGAGGGCACCTCTCATCTTACCACCTGATTGGCTAAAGCTGGTTGCTTCCTGCACACTCCCCTTGAGTGGAACTGGACCTGGGACCCTATAGCCTGCAGGCCGCCACTCTATCCACTGAGCCAAACCAGCGAGGGCCCAGGTGAGGGTTTCAAGTTCTATGTCAAAGCCACCTGCATTCACTGGACGGCTCCGCCAACAGCGGACTCCATTGAGGAGAAGAGCCAGAGTCCGGTAAAGGGACCAATGGGAACTCTTCCCGTGGGCAGAACAAGGAGAGAAACGTGGGTGCTCAGAGCAGGTGCTTCTATGCAGGCTGTATTTGTAGTCATCAAAAACTGTAACCCATGGGAACGTCTGTTTTTAAGACAAATGGGCAAAGCCTCAGCAACCTATTCAGCTCTCGCCGGTTTGGCTCAGTTTACCAAGCCCGAGCAGCATAGACACAACAAAGCCGCACCTAGTCCCGGGGAGCCAAACGCTGGAAAATAGACGGAAAACCAAAGTGCAGGAGCCAGAAAAACAGACATTATGCGCAGGTCCCAATGCGGAGCGAGCTCCGTCAGGAGCCAGCAGAACGCCACCTTTCAGGCGCGGAGAGAAAACCAAAAACCCTGAATTCTGTGTCCAGACAACACCCTTCAAAAATGAAAGCAGCTCCAGAATTATAAAGAACACTCAAAACTCAAAAACACCCCAACAACCCAATGAGAACCCAAAAGATTTAAATACAGACTTCACTGGCCGGGGGCAGGAGGTGGGGGAAAAGGAACATTTGTAATACTTTCAACAATAAAGATAAAAAAAGATACACGGATGGCAAAAACGCACATGAGATGATGCTCAATTCACCGTCATTAAATTTTAGGAAAACGCAAATCAAACCCCACAGGAGCCTGGCTGGTTTGGTTCAGTGGATGAGCGGAGGCCTGCAGACTGCAAGGTTCCATTCCAGTAGAGGGGACGTGCCCGGGTTGTGGCCTTGATCCCCAGTAGGGGGAGTGCAGGAGGCAACCAATCGATGATTCTCTCTCATCATTGATGTTTCTCTTTCTCTCTTTTTCTCTCTCTCTCTCTCTCTCTCTCTCTTACCCTCTCTCTTCCTTCCTCTCTGCATTCAATAAAAAGACATTAAAAAAACCCATAACAGGATTTATCTATACACCACTCAAGGAGGCAAAATTAAGATCATATCCAAAGGCCGGTGAAGCGGAGAAATGGGGACACTCACGCTGCCGCTGGGAAAGTGAAATAAAACCCCGCTTCGGAGGAGGTGGGCACCTCCCAGACACCTCAGCAGCTACGCCTACTGTTTACCACGAGAACTCAAAACTCACTGTTCACACAGAACCTACCACAAATGTCTAATAGCCCTTGTTTGTAGTCATCAAAAACTGTAAACAATGGAAATGTCTTTTAAAAAATACATATTTGTATTGATTTCAGAGTGGAAGGGAGAGAGAAACATCAATGATGAGAGAGAATCATTAATTGGCTGACCGCAACCTGGGAATGTGCCCTGGACTGGAATCGAACCGTGACCTCCTGGTTCACAGGTCGATGCTCAACCACTGAGCCACCCGGCAGGGCACAGTGGGAACATCTGTAGACTGATGGACAGAGTGAGGGATCCCCGCCGCTGCCTGTGCTGCCGAGGATGCAGGAGGCGTGTGTGGTGTCGGTGGGGCGGGGGGCGAGGAGCCGGCGCCCGGCCAGTGTCCAGGCCGCCGGGGAGGCAGGGCAGGAAGAGACGCAGCCCCGTGGGAGTGGCCCTCGCTACCTGGGGGCGAGTTCATGGGCTCCTTGACATCTGATCTGCTCAAACCCCAAAGACAACAGGCAACCGCTCCTTCGCAAACACTGAAGTGGAATCTGTGTCACTTGGTAAAGCCAGGTGAGCCCGGAGGCCGGGTGACCGGTGGCCACCAACGCCCCAGCCCCACTTACTTGACTTTGAGAGAGACGCCCTGCGGGACGCCGATGCTAACAGCGGCCCCCAGCACGCTGTGCCTGGAGATCTTCCTCTCCGCCCCGTACTCCACCACCGTCCCGAAGAAGCCGGCCCTGAGGGCACAGAGGGGACAAGGGTCCTCAGCGCCGCTCCACAGCACCGTTATCACAACAGGTGGGGTCCCGCACCGCCCGCCCTGCCACCACCCACAGCGAGTGGCCAGGACACAGCCAGGACACTGGCCATCCAGGTTGGCCTCTCCACCCCCAGTTCAAGCCCTGGGCCCCCACAGGAGTGAATCCCAGGAGGGGAGTGAGAATGTCACACGTGACAGTGGACAGAACGAGCTCTTCCATCAACCAGCTCCACCCGCAGACCCCGAGGGGCGGGGCCAGCACTCACTTCAGGGACCCTTTCACGCGCGTCTGATCATCGTCCTGGAATTTGTGCTGATAGCTGATCAGGGCGAAGGAGTGAGGGATTCCGAGCTGAGAAGACAGGGAGAGACATGGCCGGTGGCCGGGACCCTGTGGGCAGGAGGGCGCTGCCCTGGACTGGTCACTGGGCACGCACCGCAGGCCACCACCTGGCAGCCCCGTGAGGCGTGGGAAAGTTTACCCGCAGCCAATATTCACGCAAGAAGATGTCACATAAAACCGTTTCCTGCCTCCCCCTGAGAATGACGTCTACCAGCTGTCCCGGTGACTAATGCGGATGTTTTCAGTAGCTGGAGTTACACATATGTCGATATATATGCGATTGGGTATGTATGCTATTTTGTTGTATTGACAACAAGCTTCAAAACTTTGTATGTCAAATTTTCTGGCCAAAACCGGTGTGGTTCAGTGGATAGAGCGTCGGCCTGTGGACTGAAAGGTCCCAGGTTCGATTCTGGTCAAGGGCATGTACCTGGATGTAGGCACAACCTTTGTGGGGGGTGTGCAGGAGGCAGCTGATCGATGTTTCTCTCTCATCGATGTTTCTAACTATCTCTCTCTCTTCCTCTCTGTAAAAAAATCAATGAAATATATTTAAAAAAATGTTTGTTCTGAAGGTGTTAACCATCATAGATATTTTTACACTTAAAAAATGTCGAATTTTGTGCCAAAAAAAGAGCATTTGCGAGAAGTTTAATTCACTTTATTTCAAAGACAAGTGCCGGTGGCCGGGACCCTGTGGGCAGGAGGGTGTTTCTCTTGAAATTATCGTGTTTTCTTTGATTACAAATCCACATGAGTAACCGGTACACCTGGTGACACCGAGCTGCCCGTGAGGGGTGGCTGTCTCACTCCCCTGCCCAGCCAGAGTGGCACCTGAGGCACAACTCTGCTCTGGGTCACCTGCCAACCTGGGCTGACCCCGCCCGATTCTGCGGGCCCTCCCAGCAGCAGCCGGGAAGAAGGCCTTTAGGACACAGGACACAGCTGAGCTACGCCGGAGCCCGAGAACAACGGCATTTCAGCTCCGAGGTCCCTCCGGGGCTCCGGTTCGGGCAGGCTGCCAGGGGCACGCTGAGGGCGCGGGCGGACGGGCCTCACCTGCAGGGCCACGGTGAAGTGGCTGGTTTTGGTGTCCCGGACGATGCTCGTGTTCATGGCGGACTGGATGCCCCAGCGCCACTGCAGGTAGCCCACGGTGTTCTTGTCCAGGTTCCGGGCCAGCACGGTGGTGAGGCCGGGCCGGATGCCCCGGGACGAGAACTGCAGCGCACAGTTGGTCGTCACGAAGCTGGGGGGTGAGAGGAGGGCAGACAGAAAGGTCCCGGATGACGCCGGCTCTCAGCTGTTCCCAGCCCCTTCCTCTCTGCTAAGACCCTGCTCAGCACGCCCCTGACCCCTGGGCCACCCCCAGCATGGAGAGCAGGAGGCCGAGCCTCCATCCTAAGAGGGAGACAGAGGGTGCTGACCTGCATCCCCATCCCACCCATTCCCCTTCAGCCCGCCAGAGGCATGGACGCCGCTCCAGCCTGGGAGCCGAACCCCAGCCTCACCCTGAGTCTAGCGAGGGCTGCGGGTGGGCTCTGCGGGGCTCCGGTGGAGCGCTCAAAGCCGCAGGTGACTAACGGCAGCAGTTTGAGAACCCCTGCCCGGAGCCACCCAGGCCAATCCAGCCGGAATGTCGGGGCCCAGGCGTGACCAGCCTGCCCACGGGATGCTGGCGGCCACCCACAGATGGACGCTATGTGGGAGCTGGTGCCCAAAGCCCTCCCTCAGGCATAGGTCCCGTGGCTTTCAAGCTACACAGCGGGTAACGAAATCGGCCCTCCCGCAGGTGGACTGGCACAAGCGGGAGTGCAGGGCCTGCGGCCTCTCATCAGTGTTACAATGCCAGCAGGGTGCCACTGCGACCTGCGGCCAGTGCCCGCACAGCAAGCTGTGCCAGGAAAGGCCTCGCAGCTGGACAGCTGGTTTCCGGGGAGCCAGCCCCACCTTCTGGCTAAACAGGGCATTTCAGTCAGAAGCAAAGGAAGGCACCCCACTGACTCAGTGCTCACAGGTGAGCGGGCGGCGCCCTGGCAGCGCAGGCGCTGGACGGCCTAAATGGAGGCTCTCTCTTCTTTCAAACTCCGAGGCAGCCCTTCTGCCATAAATAACAAACGTGGTGACGCTGAGCACGCTCGCTCCTCCCAGCCTTCCAATGGCTTCCCACGGCCAGTGATGAGCTCTGCCCCCCTCACACCCAACCTACCCTCCAGCATTCAGTTCATCCTCCAGCCACACCCCAAGGCTGCGTTTTCTGCGGGGGTCACACCGGGGAGTCGGCAGGAAGAGAGAAAAGTCACCCCTGGACTTCAAGAGAGTGACACAGTGACGTTTAAAAGAACCAAAATATAAAGAGTGAGGCCTGTTGTTTTTCACCCAGCCTGTGCTAGAGAGACAGACCCTGGGAGAGACCGCAGGCAGCCCTGCAGGGAGACCGAGAACCTTCCACAGAACATGCTGCCTTTCCAGGGCCGATTCCACGCAATGAACTTCTCGTCACTCATCTGGACTCACAAGGAAGTGACTGGGACCAGGGCGCCCTCCGAGCTGACACTGCCCAGTGATGACCAGTGTCCCTCAGGTCTGCTGACCTGGAGGCTATGATGGCACTTCCACACCCGCAAAGCCGGTGGCGAGCCAGCCGTGGACCCGGTGCCACTCTGTGCCCGCTGTGAGGCTCAACCAGGTGAAATGGCCAATGGATTTCCTTCAAGTGTCTCCTCGTGTGTCCGATCTTCAGAATGCCCTGCATGTCTGATCTTCAGAATGCCCTGCTCTCCTCGCTCAAATTAGGGGCTGGGGCAGAGGTGACAACCCTAGGCAGACAAGGTCAGGGCCAGGCCGACACGCATACAGACTCTGCTCACCGGATGCTCTGGTTAAAAGCATGAGTCCTGTCCTCCCAGACCCTGGGTGAAGTCCTAGAGCAGAGGTGGGGAAGCCGGATTCTCCCTGCATTCTCTGCCCACACGGTGCCCTCCTGCCCCAGGGGCGTCCTCCATCTCACACCCCCTCCGCTTTGTCTGTCCCCGAGTGTCAGATGGACCCGAGGAGCTGCTTTCACTACAGACCACGGGGCGGGCCGGTTTCCCCGCAATGTGGCCACCACCACAGCCGCTGGAGCTTCGTGCCACCGCCCGAGGAAAGCGCTAGTGACCTTCCCCTCCATCCTCCTCGGAGCTCACAGTACCCCAAGTGCGAACGAGGACACCCCTGCTATCCCAGGAGGGACAGGGAGGGAGTGTAGGAGTGTGACACTAGGGCTTAAAGCTCTGGTGCCTCCACTCCACCGACAGGGGTCTCCCGAGTCCACGGCTCAGGGGCCCCTTTCAGAGCTGACCCGCATTCTCGGGGACAGAGAGGTGGCGCCCGAGCTCACGAATGTGTCAGACGCTAACCATGTCCCCATGAAGGCGCCCCCCGCAGTCTCGGGGTCCTCACAGCCCCATGGACTGCAGGCCGCCAGCAGAGCAGGCCCACCAGGGCTCGGCGCAGCCCGCTCAAACCCCTCAGCGCCTGCCTAGTGACCCGCAGGGCAGCAAACCCAGATGACCTGACAAAGAGATCAGGTGGCCTCTGTCTTCCATCCCCAAGGCCTCAAAGAGCGCTAAGCCCTGTCCATTTACCATCGCGGCGTGAGGTTGCGGAACAGCTTCAGACCAAAGAGCGGCCCCTGCAGATCCCCAGCTCCGAATTCCAACTGTTCAGAGCAGGAGAGAGACAAGCGTTAAAGGTGGGCTGTGTCCGGTGGCCCAGGTCTCAGGCGGGCACCGCTGTCATTACTCCACCCGGTGCCAGGCCCGGCCTGGGCAGGGCTCCCAAGGCAGGGGCTGCAGACTCCCTGCTCCATCCCGACCTCTGCCACACAGGCCTGTGCGCTGAGCGTGTTTCAGAAAGGAGCCCCTCCCCCCAGCAGACACCGCTCCGCCCTTCCCCGCAGCTAAGGGGTGGGGGGCCTGGCTCTCATGGCCGCAGAGTGCCTGCTATGCCGTCAGGGGGGCCCCCCAGGACCACCTGCATTCCCATTCTGCTCGGCCTCGCCCCCCGCAGGTCTCAGGTGACTGGCGATGATTCCCGGGGCCTGACTTTCACCCCATGAGCGGCTCTGACTCAGCCTCGCAGCCACCGGCCCGGCTGCCTCACTTATTAGTCGGGGTGACTCTCAGGGCACCTCTTCAATGTGCACCGTGGAGCTGGCTGTGAAGCGACTGCCAACTACGGGACCAGGCGCCACGACAGAGGCACTGCCTTCTGGTTGTGTGGGGAACAAACCAGCCTACAGGCTTTGCTTAAAGGGGACAGACCCCCCCAAGTTCCAAAGGTTCGCTTTCCGGAAGGGGGCATCTCTGGAAAAGCTGCTGTGCCGGCCTGACTCAGAGCTGTGCGGCAGTCGGGGTTCCCTCTCTTGGGGAGTTACCTTGTGCAGTTTGACACCTGGGACCCCGCACAGTGAGGAGGCCAACCCAGGCCACCTAGGGCCCGCTTTCAGTGTAAACGTTCAAAAGCCGCCAGCTGTCGTGCTTACCTCTCCCCATCCCTTCGCAGAGGTGACGCGTCTGAGCGCGAAGTTAATGGACCCCCCTCCGTTCCCATTCTGGGTGGAGAGGCTGCCGGAGAGGATGGCTGTGTCCGTCGCTGTCAGGGGTGCCTAGGAAACGACAGGTGCTGGTGACAGGTGAGCCCAAGCAGCAGGAAGTGCCCGGGGCCGCAGCCGAGGGACTAGCCTAGCGCCAGTAAGAGCACGGCCCACGTGAAGGTGATTCCCGGGTCAGGGGCGCTGGGAGGCAGAAGCACCCCAATGGCTCCATGTCTCCCCTCTTCGCCACCTGACCTGCACGTGGCCACCAAGGTCATGGTTTGTAAAAGCTTGAATGGGCAAATGTCAAAAAACTAGGGAAGCCGAGACCGGTTTGGCTCAGTGGATAGAGCGTCGGTCTGTGGACTGAAAGGTCCCAGATTCGAATCCGGTCAAGGGCATGTACCATGCTTGCGGCACATCCCCAGTAGGGGGCGTGCAGGAGGCGGCTGATCAATGTCTCTCTCTCATCTATGTTTCTAACTCTCTATCCTTCTCCTTTCCTCTCTGTAAAAAATCAATAAAATATATTAAAAAATAAAAGAAAAAGAAAAACCCTGGAAGACTCCCTGTTAACCCCGCCCACTGCGCTCGGGGCGCCTGTACCTCGATGGACTGGGAGATGTGCATCTTGTTAATCTCAATCTGCGGAAAGCCGCTGCCCGACACGTCTTCGTACTCCTCCTCATAGCGGTCGAAGAGGTCAGTGGCATCGATGCCGACGCTGATGGTCCCCTGGGGCAGAGAAGCGAGCAGTCAGCACGGGGCAGGTGTCGTGGCATGAGACAACGCACCACCTTCAGCAGCGGCCCCTGCGTCCCGGGGGCAGGACCCCCCAAGAGCACGGAGCATGGACGTCACGGCTCAGAGCAAGCAGCAGCAGAGCTCCACCGACTTCAGTCGGAAAACCTGCCACCTGCAGGTGAAGGGCATCCGAGGACAAGTGTTAGGGAAAGAAAGAAGATCTGCACAATGTGGCTGCGGGTTCGATCCCCGGTCAGGACACATACAGGAATCAACCAAGGATGGGAGGTGGGGGGCCGTGGGGGGATGAGGACACATGTAATACCTTAATCAATAAAGGAAAAAAAAAGAATCAATCAATGAATCCATGTTTCTCTCTATCTGAAATCAATCAATCAATCAATCAATCAATAAAAAAATCTACAAAATTTGATCTTCAGAGACCCAATAAGACCCACTTCATGGTTCTAAACAAATCGTCTCCAGATTTAATTAATAAAACAACCTAGAAACTAGCTACACGGATTAAAGATTTTTTGTAAATATTCTTACATCACAAAACTACTTAAAAACATACAAATACCTTCCAAGGTAAAGAAGTGCAAACAAAACAAATTTTGAACACAGGAAAAATTGTTCCGCCTGTGAACATTAATTTGGGGATTAAGTTTTGAGAAACACAACACCGTATTCTCAAAAAGTACTAAGTTAACATTTTGCTGATAAAAACGCTCCTTACTCAGAAAAATCAATGTTTATTTTTTGGTCATAAGACTTTTCAAATGGGCCTATCTTTTTATTACTATCCTCACACGATGATGTGTGTGTGTGTGTTTAGAGAGAGAGAGGAAGGGAAAGAAAGAGGTGAGAAACATGGATGGAGAAACACCTGTACGAGCCCCGCAGGAATCACCTGGCGACCTTTTGTGTATGGATGATGGTCCAACCAACTGAGCCATCCGACCAGGGCCAAGGACTGAGCCTGCAACCAAAGTACGGGCCCTTGACTGAAATCAAACCCAGGACCCTTCAGTCCTCGGGCCAATACTCTATCCACTGAGCCACACCAGCTGGGCCATACTGTAGGTTTTAAAAAACCATACTGCCTCGCCGGCGTGGCTCAGTTGGTGGGAGCATCATCCTGAACACCACAAAAGGTTGCAGGCCGAATTCCCAGTCAGGGCCCAAGACCTAGGTTTCGGGTTTGATCCGGGGTGTGTATGAGAAGACAAGTGATTGATGTTTTCCTGTCTCTCTCTCTCTCTCTAAAAATTAGTAAGCATGTCCTCAGGTGAGGATTAAAAAAAAAAAGCACTAGATTTTCACCTTCCGGAAAGTCACTGAACTTGGGTAAGCTGACTGTTGCCCAGCACTGCCCACCCACAGTGCTAAGGGCACACGTGTACCCGTGTGGGCTCGCTAAGGCAGGCCCCTCTCCGCCAGCTGCTCTGTACACACCTCCCTGGAGCTGTGCAACGCCTGGAGGGGGAGCCTGGGTCGTTCCCCCACTAACCACTCACTTCCCCTAGAGTCTGATGCAGGAAGAAAGGTGAAGTCATCAATCCTTTTTAAAAAAACGTATGTGTATTGATTTCAGCGAGGAAGGAAGGAGAGAAACATCAATGATGAGAGGGAATCAGATTGGCTGCCTCCTGCAGGTTGGACTGAGCCCGCAACCCATGCATGTGCCCTTGACCAGACTCAAATCTGGGGCCCATCGGTCCTCAGGATTATGTCCTACCCACTGAGCCACACCGGCCAGGGCGCCACCGCTCTTTCTGTGCTGGCTCTAGCAGGAGACCCCATGGCTACGCGTGATACCCGAGCTCCATCAGATGCCTCACACAGAAAGCCAGTCGAGTTATCAGCCTTCGTAATCACGGGACCTATGGAGGGTGACGTGCTCCTATGAACTTGGCCAAGAATCCCACTCTGAATGCAGACCCTGTTTTAGTGCCGGACTCAAGGACCAGCTTTGAGAGGCACAGCATCCTGGCAAAATGTTCTCACTAAAGCGAGAGACCCGCGGAGCAGGGCATGGTTGGAATTCAGCGGTGCCAGGACCAGCTGCGAGAGCCCACCTCTGGAAAGCAGCCTAAGTGTCCACCTGCACGAGCGTTTCTGTAGTTCAGAGTGACAGTCCCCTGTGGGAGGTGCCTGACTACAAAAGACCTGAGTCTGCCACTACAGGCGGCGGCGGGCACGTCTGCGTCCTTGCAGAGGCCCTTTTAAAAGGCACACCGTAAGCCCGCGGCTTTGAAAACATGTAAGCAACTGCAATCCCTGCCCTGGCTGGTTTGGCTCCGTGGAGAGAGCGTCGGCCTGTGGCCTGAAGGGTCCCGGGTTTGAGTCCAGTCCAGGATTACACATGCTGAAGTTGTGGGCTCCATCCCCAGTAGGGGGCGGGCAGGAGTCAGCCAATCAGTGATTCTCATCACTGAGATTTCTCTCTCTCTCCCCTCCCCTTTCTCTTTGAAATCAATAAAAATATATTAAAAAAGAGAAGAAACTGCAATCGCTGAACAGAAGGCCTGTTGCTGCAAATACCCTGAAGTTCATCTCTTGAGAGAAAACCCAGACAGACAGACAGCGTGGCCAGAGCGCCAGCAGCCGGTGTGGCTGTGAACTTCACGTGGCCTCAGGGAATATCTTACCTTCTGGGAGAAGCTTTGGGAGGGGCTGTCATTATACTTATAATTAAACTTACATTCTGTCTTGGACAGAACAAAACTGGAAAAGCCTCCAGTTTTGTGGCATCTAAATTCCATGAGGCATCAAAAGACCACAGATGATTTATAATATTTGTCAGAGGGTTTGTCAGAAAAACACTCCTAGTGAAGGCAAACGACAATGCCGGGAAAGAACGTGGGCCAAATATTTGTGAGTTCTGGATGGAGAAATTTAGAATGAAGACACTATTTCCTCAGTTAATACTGTGCCGTGCAGAGAAGAGTCAATTAACTGTCAGAAATGTTACATTGAAATAGAAATGCAACTGTTCTGACGGTGGTAGGCAACGTGACGGAGGGAAAAGGCTTCAGTGACCCTGGACCGAAGCGGCCTCGCCGGGGCCCGCTGGCAGCCCTCTCCTCTCTCTGCACGGCCGGGACCTGCTTCTGCCCGACAGCAGTCAGTGGAGGGGACGACGGACTTCACGGAGGCGGGGGACGTGCCCTCGGGAAGCTGGCCCCCACGCAACACCCCACGTGCCCTGGGCTGTGAGGAAGCCCAGCCAGCCGCAGGAGGGACCGCCCTGTCCCAGCCCTTCTCCCGGGACGGGAGGCTGGAAATGGCGCTGAGCCAGCCCGCACGGAGCGGAGGCAGCTGTTCCGCCAGGAGCCTTCCGTTCGGAACCACCTCCACGCTGACGTTTGGCTGGGTGGCCAGAAGGATAATGGGAGAGATTTCTGTCAAAGGCCATCTCAACGGCAGCAATTTACTGATGGAAAGTTCCACCCGGAGAGCCGACTCCGTTCCAAGGCCACGTGCCGGCCGCTCGCGTTATTACAGCCGATGAACGGACCGGGGCGCCTCCGGTGACGCCGGCTCAAGACTCACTCTGAGACCCAGCAGAGCCTGCGTCCCCCGTGTCATGGAGGCCCCAGGTTAACCTCACAGGTTTCTCAGAAAACTGGGACCCGGCCACCCGCTCCAGTAGCCCCGCGTCTCCCGTCTGAGCCGGCCTTCTGCCCACACCTGGTACCAGTGACGATGCTCACAGGTGGGGGGCGGGGCAGCTCTGGGGCGCCTTCTCCAGCGCCCCACGCTCTCGGCAGAGGCTCCATCCTGTCACAGCCCTTGCCCACGCTCGGTCCCTTTGTCTGTCTGACAGCTGCCCCATCTCTTCCATTTCGGTGGCAGCCCAGCACCGCATGCGGCAAACGGCCTCCGCATCCCGCACAGCGAGCAGATGGGTCTGGGCTGCCGGTTTACGACATCAGGATGGGGATCGCTTCCACAGCCATAACCGCAGGCCGTTCCGCCGCCCATAATCATGAGCCACGGCCACCAAAACAAGTCTTTACCAAGTCCTTTCAAAATAAGCGGGTAATGCACTCCGCCGTCTTTATGAAAACATCGGGGGATTTAAACGCGTGTTTATGGTTCTATGTCTTCCTTGATGCATGAGTTAATTTCGCCTCTGACAGAGCCGAACTGTTTCTAAGCTATTACAGGAGCCGCTGAGGAGACGGCCCTGTAAAACCAGAGGATAACGGGGTGGCCAGGAAGCCCTCTGACAATGTCCATAAAACTGTCACGTAACGGGGTCGGCCAAGAC
>PVJN01047904.1:0-15816 GCA_004026805.1 Lasiurus borealis
CATGTGCCCTCTGCCTATGGGAAAATTAAAAGATGATGAAAATTAATGTATAATTTGCTTACCAAAGTAACTTTGGATTACAAGCCTTTCAATTCTTACATGTTTGTGAAAACAAACAATGAACTCTTGGGGGAACATTCCTGTGGTGGTCCAAAATGTTTCAGGATTCCTATTGTTAATTAAAAAAAGAGAGAAAAAAATAGCCAAATAAAAATTAAACACAACAGTCTAGTGAATAAGTGTAAAAAAATGAGCCATGGATTCTTGCAATCCCTTTCTAAATGTTCATTTTGACTCTAATTTCTCCCTAATTTTAATAATTCTTTACTACTATCAGATATATTCTTTAAAAATATAGAATTTATGTCACTCTTGTTTATAGCCTCCAGTCGCCTCTTATTGCCTATAAATCTAAATGCCTTAGTATGGTATTTTAAGACTCTAAATAATAATCTGGTCTCCCATCATTAAAGTATCAGATCTTCATCCTTCATGCTATCATCTCCCATTACTATAGTCATACTGGGCCAGTTAAAATTCAGCAAACACATCATGCAGGCTCATGCTTCTGTGCCTTAATACATATGTAATAAATACAACAGTACAGTGTTGTTTTTTCCCCATTAAGTGGTCAGTTGTCTTTCAAAAAACTTAAAATAAAAAAGGTTGCTTTTTCATATTACCCAAATATTTACCATTTCCAAGGAACTTAATTTCTTCCTGTAGGTATGATTTTTTAAAATTTTTATTTATTGATTGAGAGGGGTGAGAAGAGTGACAGAGAGAGAGATTTATTGTTCCACTTATTTATGCACCCATTGGTTCCTTCTTGTATGTGCCCTGAGGAGAGATCAAAACTGCAACCTAGGCACTCTAACCAACTGAGCTACTTGGCCAGGGGTGGTTTGAATATCCATCTAGTATTATATCACTTCAACCTACAGAATTTTCCTTTAGCATTACCTGTGATGCAGGTCTACTTGTGTTGAGTAAAATGTCTTTATTCTATTCTCATTTTTGAAGGATATTTTATTTAGATATAGAATTCTGGATAGAAAGACTTGGGGGGGGGAGGTGTTTCTCTTTTTTTTCAGCCTTATAAAATACTGTTCCATTGTCACCTAGATTTCACTATTTGTGATGCAAAGTCAGCTGTCACTTGTTACTATTGTTTCCCTATATTTAATGTATTTTTTCCTTCAGCTATTTAAAAATTTTTTCTTTATCTTCATTTTTTAGCATATTATTAGATGGTCCTTATTTTTTAAAATCGATTTTTAGAGAGAGAGAAAGGGAAAGGGATAGAAAAATAGAAACACTGACAAGAAAGAAAATCCTGTATGCCCCCAACTGGGGATTGAGCCCACAACCTGGGCATGTATCCTGAACAGGAAGTAAACATGTGACCTCTTGGTTCATGGGTTGAAGCTCAACCACTGAGCCAAACTGACCAGGTTGGTCCCTCTGTTTTTACTCTGCTTGGGGTTTTCTGAGTTTCCTGGATCTATAAGTTGGTATTTTTAAATAGATTGGGGAAACGTGGCCAAAAAGTAGAAACAACCCAAATATCCACCAGCTGATAAATGAATACATAAAATGTGCTATATACATACAATAAAATACTATTTGAAATTAAAAATGAAACACTTATATGTACTGCAACATGGATAAACCTTGAAAACAGCAACTAAAAAAAGCAAAAGACTGCATATGTGTAATTCCATTTATATGAAATATCTGAATAGGCAAATCTATAGAAACAAAGAAGGACTGGTGAGGATAAGGGAAATATGGGTGACTATAATGGATTGCAAGGTTTCTTTTTGGGGTGAAAAAATGTACTAAAATTGTACAGATGGTTGCATAACTCTGTGAATATACTGGAAGCCACTGAATTGTACACTTTAAGTGGGTGAACTGAATGGTATGTGAATAATATGTCAATAAAGCTGTTATTAAAAGAAGCAGCAGAAGAAGCAGCAGCTGCAGCAACTGAGTTTCCTAACCCACAATTCTGGGTTTTTAATATTATGCTTAATGTCTCACAATTTTTAAAATTTACATTTATATGGTTTTAAATATTATTTATTTAAATAAATTAAATGGCTTTTAATTGACCTGTGTTTTTTTCTTCAGTGCTTTTAATGAACACAACCAATATAATAACATGAAATAGTAAGTGTAGACATGGATTTTAAAATGACATATAACTGAGTCCTCATATTTAATGAAGTCATCAAAATAGTTTTAAATAAGGCTTTATAGCTAATGACTGTTTAGTATCTATTTTCTCACTTTTTTTTTTCACAACTCTGAGGTAGTCAGGGAAGGTGGTATTATCCATATTTTTTAGACCAGGAAATTGAGGCTCAACGAATAACACATATACTCTTAGCCCAATGTAACACATATAGTTCACTTACCCAGGAATTTTAACTGTAACTCTAGTATTCTTTTACAGTATTTTTTTTTAAAAGAATTCTCTTTATCTTCTTTTTCTCTCTCTCTCTTTTTAACTATCTTTGTTTAAAATTTAAATTCTTTATTGTTGAAAGTATTACATATGTCTCCTTTCCCCTGCCATTTACCTCTCCCCAGCTGCTCTTGCCCCCTAACACATGTCCCTGCTCCACTATTCTTCTTTTTTATATATATATATTTTGTTGATTTTTTTACAGAGAGGAAGGGAGAGGAATAGAGAGCTAGAAACATAGATGAGAGAAAAACATCAACCAGCTGCCTCCTGCACACCTCCTACTGGGGATGTGCCCGCAACCAAGGTATGTGCCCTTGAACCGAATCGAACCCAGGACCTTTTAGTCTGCAGGCTGAGCCAAACCGGTTTCAGCGCCACTATTCTTCTTATTCTCTTAATTCACTTTTTCTAGTGCAGAAATTTTTTTTCTCCTTTCTCATTAATATATTAAATGCCACAGGGGAAAAAAAAGTACAGTTAAGGGTAAATAGAAATATAATCATTTTCTTTAATTCCTATTTCTGGAAAATAGAGATTTGGGAGCACTGTCCAGTTGTAGCAAAATTATAGCACTGTTTTCTCCAAACAATTCCATGGTTACTTTCATTTAAATAAACTAATTTATGAGCAGAGAATAATTTTTAATATTTGCTAGAAAAGTCTAATTATATTTGTTAGACAAGAATATAAATTAAAAGTATCCAATGTACTCTGTTCAGTTACCAGGTCAGTAGTTTTTTTTTTTTTTACTAAGGGTTTTGTCTAATAAAAAGAATATGATATCTGCAGTCATTCATTAATATGGACAGATATGAAAAAAATCTCTATTTCTGGCAAACAACTTAAGGCAGATCGGTATATATCTATGTATTCTCACAGCAGTTGCCACATTAATTTCTCTACTCCACGGCAGAGTGGGATAGATTACTAAAACTTAATTTTAGGAAGTAAAAAACTAAGAAGGATTAAGAGGCACAGGCAAAACGCAGATATCAAGTTTTTGATGCACACCTTAAGTTTGAGTTATAGTATATTACAAAGAACCCCAAATTAGGAATTAGAAGACATGAGAGTTAATCTTGATTATTGGTTATCTGTATGATGTTGAGCAAATCATTTTATCTCTGATCATTCTTTTCCTCATCTTTACAATGAGGTTGAAAATAATTTTTTTCTTATTTACCCAAGCTTACAGTGTGTGTGTCAAATAACAGAATCTATGAAACAACAAAGTCTTATGCAAATGTAAAGTAACATCTACACATACTAGAGTGTGTATATGTATGCACATGTATATGTGTACATATAAATACTCAGCTATTCTCCAATATTAGTTAAGTTTGACTAATAATTGATGGTCTGATTCAATAAGCTACTCAACAAATACTGTAAGACACTATGGAATTAAATATGAACAAGTTGGGAACCAAGATGGTGGCATAGGTGAACACCTAAACTGCTGCCTCACACAAAAATTTTTAAACTACAGCTAGAAGACAGAACGGACATCATCCAGAACCACAGGAAAGTTGCTGAGTGGAAATTCTACAACTAGAAGGAAAGAGAGGGGTTCACGGAGACTCAGAGGAGCTGCAAAAAGCTGAGGTATGGAGACGCGCGCATGGAGAGAATGGGTGCCAGAGTGCCTGGCTGGCTTCCTCTGCTGGGACGGAGACGCAGACTCCCAACTGCACTGAACTCCTTATCCTATGGCACTGAACCCCAGTTATGGGCGAGACTCATACAGGGGAGAGAGGGTAGTCTGGACTATGAAAGGAAATTTAGGGGAGCCACGAAAGGGAAGAGATATGGGGCGCACATACCACTGCGCGCAGAAGATGGACTGTGCCGCTGGCTTTCTCTAGTGGGTGGGAAACAGAGCCTCCCAACTGTGCCACTTCTAACAGCACTGAGCCCCAGTTTCGGGTGAAACCCTGGGGACCCAGACTCATATGGGTCCCAGAACGCAGGGGAGCCGGAAAGGCAGCGGTCTTGAGGCACGCACATGTGCATGCACACACAGACAACTCTAGTGATTACCAAAAGACACTTGAGACCCAGAGGCTTCATAGGGCGGGGCTGACTGGAAGCCAAGGTGCTCTGAGACTCTACTCCATCCAAGTTCAACAAAGAGGCTTCTGCAGGTTTGTAAGTCTTGTATCATAAGGCTGATTCCAACACAGAAGTTTTCCTGGCATAGTGAAAATACGGAGACAAAGGAACAGTTCACAAATAAAAGAAATGGAGGAAAGTCTCTGACTTTTAGGAATTCACAACTCTACATCTAAACGACTGGATATAGAGTTCAAAACCATGGTTATAAGGTTTTTCAAGAATTTCCTTGAAAAGATGGGTAAATTTAGCGAGACCCAAGAGGAGATGAAAAAGGACCAACTAAAGACAAAAAAGGATCAACTAGAAATTAAACATACACTGACTGAAATAAAAATATCATACAGAGACCCAACAGCAGACTAGAAGAAGGCAAGAACCAAGTCAAAAATTTGAAATATAAAGAAGAAGAAAACACTCAACTGAAAAAGCAAGAAGAAAAAAGAATCGAAAAATGTGAAGATAGTGTAAAAAGTCAACTTCAAGCATACCAACATCAGAATTATGGGGGTGCCAGAAAAAGAGAGAGAGCAAGATACTGAAAACCTATTTGAAGAAATAATGACTGAAAACTTCCCCCAACTGGTAAAATAAATAGACTTACAAGTCCAGGAAGCACACAGAACCGCAAACAAAAGGAATCCAAAGAGGACCACATCATGACACATCATAATTAAAATACCAAGAGCAAAAGACAAGGAGAGAATATTAAAAGCAGCAAGAGAAAAACAGCATAAAAAGGGAGTGGACTGACAATTCTCAGGGGGAAAGGAATAAGGGAGTTGAAGGGAGAGACTGGACAAAAACCATATACCTATGGATGAGGACAATGTGGGGGATGTAAGGGTAGAGGGAGGGGTGGGAGCCGGGTGGAGGGGAGTTAAGGGGAGAAAAAAGAGGAACAATTGCAATAATCTGAACAATATAGATTATTGCAATAATCTGAACAATATAGATTTATTAAATTAAAAAAGAGATGAACAAGTCATAGTTTCTGACTTCTAAGAATTCACAATTAAAAAACAAAATTAAAAATAATTATAAAGGAATAAATAAGGTAATAAGAGGAACTTCCAAATTCTGCTAGAGTCCAACAAAAAAGGTAAACTCATCCTCCTTGAGAGAAAGGGAGAAATGTCAGAAAGAAGGTAACAACTAGGCTTAAAAGAAGAAGATGAGTTGCTTATATTTATTCAGATACATGGGTTTCACAACAGAACCCAAAGAACCACAAGATCTGTATTAAAATTGGCTTTCCCTTCAATAGTTCAAGCTAGTACATGACATCCTTAGGCCTGTCGTACCATGAGTCTAAAATGGAAATTTAGATAAGATGAACTCATAAATCCTTTCAGTTCTAAAATTACATTGTTCTATTAGTAAAACTCTGGTCACAAATACCAAGAAAGAAAACTCAAGAGGGTGATAAAGTAGCCAGAGTCTCCCATTACCTACTTTTTCTTGGAATTTAAAAGTCTGAGAATGATATTCCTCTCTACCTAGAATATGCTCTAGCATGGTAAAGGGTGGAAACTGGAATAATATTAAGAGACCAAGAGCCAAACAATGCAGATAGATAGCAGACAGTGAGTGAAGCATTCAGTTTAACAAAGATGTTGCTTTGATTAATAAGGAAAGAGGCAGTGGGTAGAAAGTTACAATGTTTATACTCCTATTTACTAAGAAAAACTTGAAATAAAACCATAACCAGATAGTAAAATGTACACTTCTATAAAATGAGGTTGTTGTTGTTATGTGAAGTTTTGCCTTATTAAACTACTTCATAAAAAAACCATTTGTGCCCCAGATGGTTTGGCTCAATGAATAAAGCATCAGTCTGCAGACTGAAGGGTCCCAGGTTCATTTCCAGCCAAGGGCACATGCCTGGGTTGTGGGCTCGATCCCCAGTAGGGAACAGGCAGGAGGCAGCCAATCCATGATTCTCTCTCATCATTGATGTTTCTATTTCTCTCTCCCTCTCCCTTCCTCTCTAAAATCAATAAAATATATTAAAAAAAGATTTGTAAAGGTCAATTTAGGAGTTTTCAAGAAAGGGATCAAAACCTAAACAACTGAATTAATTTAAAAAATGGGACCAAAGATGGAAATTGTCAGATAATCTACCTCACCAAACGTTTATTAAACTACATTTAACAATGTTAGTTGTTGAAAACACATATCCCCATTATTCAAGGGGTTCACTGGCCTAATATCAAGACCTTAAGAAAGAAAGAATAGCAATTCTTACCCATCAATTATATTTTCAGGGGGATGTTTTTCATCACTTGATGTAGCTAAAATCACTTCAGTGCCTTCAGAGCTCAAACAGAGATCAACTTTTCTCATCTTAAACTGTTTAACCTGCAAATAAAACAGTAACAAAGGAATAACAACAAAAGCTACTTCTTGATTCTCTGCACAGAAAAGGAAGAGAGAAAGCCTGTTGCCTAGCACATGCTTAACAACCAAGCTATTCAACAAGTGGGAAGGACTAACATGCTTATTTACAAAAGTAAACTTTGGGCCTCTCCCAGGAATAATCTGTAAAATATGAATATTTCCATCACACTACCCCACAAAACAAGTTCCTGACTACATTGACATAATTTTTATGGTTCAAAAATTAAAAGCCTTCAATAATTATAGAGAAATAGTTAAAAACCTAAGGTGACATTAGTGAATTAATTTATTTATGATTATGTAAATTATTATAATTCTGAAATTATTTTTTAAAACCTGGAGCATAAAAACAGATTCTTTGTGACTATTTATCAACTGAAATAGCAGGCAATATTATTTATATCTTAAACAACATCATTTTTATTTTTTTTTTAGCAGAAATGTAAGAGAGAAGACATCCTTTTACTTATTTTCAAATTCTAAATCACTCACTTGGGTCATGGAGTTATAGACATTTCAAGTTTAATAGAAGTATCTTGAAAAGATAGTATTGAGCTCTACTATGAACCTAGTGGGTAAAACAGAAAAGGAAGACAGAGATGATTCTGTCAGATCTCACTCACCCTCCTCCTTGATGTGGTGACAGGGCCAAAACTAATAGGAAGATGCAAAGTGACTGTAAAAGCTGTATCTACAAAGAATTAAAAGAGTGTTTAGAAAACTGAGGAAGACATCCAATACCCTTCACACACTGATCCCTTTTTTTAAAAAAGAGGACAATTACAAATAGACAAATGACTAAGTACAGAGAATGTTATATATATTAAACAACTATGCATTACTGCCCTGAGGTAATAAATGTTAACATTTTTGCCATATCTTCTTAAAAAAATTCTTTTTGAGATATATGTAGCCCCTCACTGGCCCATTCCCTTGCTGGCCCAGAAGTAACAGCTATTCTAAAATTGATGAATATGCTTCCCGACTATATTTTATACTATTATCATATATAGCTCTATAAATAATATGTACTCTTTGAAAACTTGCATGGCTCCTTTTGCTACTTTTTAAAAAATCCTCACCTGAGGAGTGAATATATTTTTCCCACTGATTCCTAGAGAAAGTGGGAGGGGAAAGAAGGGAAAGAGAGGAAAATTGATGTGTGAGAGACACAATAGGTTGCCTCTCCCATGTGTCCGGACTAGCACTGGGGATCCTGCTTTCAACCGAGGTACCTGCATGCCCTTGACTGGAATTAAACCCATGACCCTTCAGTCTCCGGGCCAACGCTGTAACCACTGAAAAAATCTGGCCAGGGCAAAAAGACTATAGAAATAAAATTGCAGAAACTTAGAATCAGCATATTTTTAAGTCAATAATTGATCAATTTGATCTCTAAATTGTAACAATTTTCATTGCCATAAACATTGTATGAGAGTTTCTGCTTCCTCAAAGTCTAACCATAATCTATGTGGTATTGTTAGACTTTTGGCTATAGTCCATCTCATTGGTGTGAAATGGTATCTCCATAAGGTTTCAATTTGTATTTCCATAATTATTAGTGAAGCTGAATACCATTATTATTATGTTTTTGGGCCATTCAGACTCTTCTTCTGTTATTTGCTTTTTCTTATCCTTGGCTCATTTTTCTATTGGGTTACTCTAAAAACTCTTTTTGTCCATTCTTTTTTACTTGCAGGTATTTTTAAAATAAAATATTCAGGATAGAATTCCATTACTATATGTTGTAAATATCTTCTACTCTGTGGTTTGATTTTTTTTTTTGTAACTTTGTTTTTTGTGTAGGAGTCTCCCCCACCTCACACACACACTTTTTTTTTGTTATTGAACTATAACATACATACATATATATATATATATATATATATATATATATATATATATATATAAAAGCACATTAAGTCATAAATTAGCACAACAAATTTTTACCAAGTGAACTCACCCCGGTAACCACTACGCTGGTAACTGACACCCAGGTAAACAACTAGAACATTATCAGCATTTAAGAAACCCTTTTTATGCCCTCTTTCAATAACTCCTCCTCCTTTCTTCCCAAAGGTAAGCATGGTCCTTATTTCTAACACTATAGATTAATTTTGCCTGAACTTTATATTCATGGAATCATACAGATTATACTCCTTTGTATCTGGCTTCTTTCACTCATTATTTGGTGAGATTTATCCATGTGGTTGTGTGTAGTTGAGTTGAAGTATAACTAAGTAAAGTGCATCTTAACCCCCACCCTGTTTAACTTCTAATAAGATTTTTTTTTTAAATCAACCCATAAAGAGAGCATCAGAGGAAATTGTTGTGAACTGAAAAGCAAAAAAATTTCTGTGATTTCAGGTACTTACGCCCCCAAACCCTAAGGAGAGACCTAATCTCACTCCCAAATATCTGAAATCAGAGGTAAACAGAACTATTGAATTTTTTTAAAATAGATTTTTATTGATTTCAGGAAGGAAGGGAGAGGGAGAGAGAGAAACATCAATGATAGCAGAGAATCATTGACCGGCTGCCTCCTACATGTCTCCTGACTGAGGATCAAGCCCATAGTCCTGGCATGTGCCCCTAACCAGAATCGAACTAGGGACCTTTCAGTCTGCAGGCAAACTACTACTCAGCCAAAACCAGCCATGGCTAAACTGAACTATTTAAATAAAATTATAGCTCAAACATATCCTTACATAATCATAGGGGGACTGAAGTGATTTCCTCCTTACCCTAGCTCCCAGACAAAGAAAATAGTGTATTCTCTCAAGGAAAGCAATATCCCTTATATAAAGAGACTAGATGCCCGGTGCATGAAATTCGTGCATGGGAAAGGGAGGCCCCCTCAGCCCAGCCTGCACCATCTCTAATTCAGGACCACAGGGGATATTCAAGGCTGGTTTAGGCTGGGATTGGGCCTAAACCAGCCGTCGGACATCATTCTCACAAATCCTGGACTGCAGGCTCCTAATTGCTCACCTGCCTTCCTGCCTGGTCACCCCTAACTCCACTCCCCCTGCCAGCCTGGTCACTTCTTACTGCCCGTCCACCCCCACCCCCCCGCCAGCCTGGTCGCCACTAACTCTCCCCCCTGCCAGCCTGGCCACCCCCAACAGCTCCTCCTCTGCTGGTCTGGTCGCCCCTAACTGCTCCCCTCCCCTACCACCAGCCTGGTCACCTCCAACTGTCCCCCTCTGCTGGACTGGTCATGCCACGCAGCCTGCTGCTCAGTCGTTTGGTCCTCTCTCACTAACTCCTCTGCTGGCCTGGTTGCCCCATGCAGCCTGCTTGTTCAGTTGTTTGGTCATCCCTCTTTAACCCCCTGCCAACCTGGTTATAGAAAGCCATCTTGTGAGGGTGTGATGGTCAATTTGCAAATCACCTCTTTATTACATAGGATTAACCAAAGAATTTATATGCATATATGCATAACCCATGGATACAAATAGTACAGTGAAGACCTGGAGAGGGGGCAGAATCAAGGTGGAGTGGCTCAATGGAGGGAAAAAGGGGGACATCTATAATACTTTCAGCAATCAAATTGTTTTAAAATTATATGCTGTGTCTATTTATTTAAACATAATGTCCAATATACAAAGTCATTTGAAGCAGGTCTATAGATGACCCACGTGCTGGAATCAGCAGACATAGATAAAAATGACTGCTATAACCGAGACTGGTTTGGATCAGTGGATAGAGTGTTGGCTTGCGGACTGAAGGGTCCCAGGTTCGATTCCGGTCAAGGGCATGTACCTTGGTTGCGGGCACATCTCCACTGTGGGGCGTGCAGGAGGCGGCTGATCAATGTCTCTCTCTCATCGATGTTTCTGACTTTCTATCCCTCTCCCTTCCTCTCTGTAAAAAATCAATAAAATATATTTAAAAAAATGACTGCTAAATATCTGTTAGAGAATTTAGTGAAAATATGGACAAATGGGTGAACTTGTATATTTGGATAATGATCTAACCAACTGAGCTACCCGGCCTGGGCAAATTTCCTACACCTTCTTGAAACAATTTTGAAATTTATATTTTATAGAAAATTATCCATTTCTTCTTAGTTTTTATATTTATTGGCATAAAATTAATTTTTATTGTAATTTTGAAATCTAGTAATGACAACATTAAAACTGTGGTAAGACTGGTCAAGAAGAAGGCATATATGCTAATATTTTTTATTTGTGTATTTTTCTTGCTTTTATTACTACTAGTACTAGAGAACTGGTATTAGATAAATATTAACCCTTAGTCTGGGGAGATTGTGAATTTCTAAAAATAGATGAACTTGGATGTTAATTCTCAACAAAATTATTAAGTTTCATTATTAAGCCAAAACCGGTTTGGCTCAGTGGATAGAGTATCGGCCTGCGGACTCAGAGTTCTCAGGTTCAATTCTGGTCAAAGGCATGTATCTTGGTTGTGGGCACATCCCCCATAGGGGGCGTGCAGGAGGCAGCTGATCGATATCTCTCTCTCTCATCGATATTTCTAACTCTCTATCCTTCTCCCTTCCTCTCTGTAAAAAATCAATAAAATATATTTTTAAAAAAGTTTCATTATGAAAATTTTAGCTTTGAAAAGGTAAACAAGAATGTAGTAAAATAGGAAGCAGCAGTAACTTTAGATCATAAAAGTTACACCATACCTACACATTTGTTTGTTTAATGGAATCACTACCAATTAGGGATATTGTCTGGACATTTCAATAAAACTTCAGATAAAGCTTCTCAAGATATCCTGTGGACCAGATGGAGAAATGTGGGTTGGCTGACAGGTATTTATAACTCTCTGAATGGCTATACTAAAAGAATGATGATTAATAAAACAAAATAATATTTCTGTGGAAGACCACTATCCTTATTCCTATTCAACATTTTTACTAGTTAAGGATGCTTATCAATTTTCAGGTGACAAAATATGGCTAATATTCAGATGACAGAATCAGCACACAAAAGATCTGAGCAAGCTAGAAAAATGGGTTGCAACCAATAAAATATTATAAGGACAAAAGTATAAGCCTATCTACTCAGACTTAAATCAATCACACAGGATTAGTCTAGATTGGGTTGGCAAATGACTGCTTGCAAGCCCAATTCTAGCCTGCCACCTGTTTGTTGTATGGCCCATGAGCTAAAATGCCTTTTTAATAATATACTAGAGGCCCGGTTCATGAATTTGTGCACCAGTGGTTCCCCAGCCTGTCCTGTGGGATAGGGTTGAAACTGGCTCTCCAAAATCCCCCGAGGGGTCCCAGATTGTGAGATGGCACAGGCCAGGCTAAGGGACCCCAGTGGTGCATGATCAGGGCCGGGGAGGGAAGTAGGAGGTTGGCCAACTGGGGAGGGACAATGGGAGAGCTTCAAGGTGTGTCCAGCCTGTCTAGCTCAGTCCCAATCCGCTGGACCCCAGCAGCAAGCTGACCTACCAGTTGGAGCGTTTACTCCCTGGTGATCAGTGCATGTCTTGGTGAGTGGTTGAGTGGTCTTGCCATATCATTAACATATTATGCTTTGATAGAATGGACGACCGAATCACCAGATACTTAGCATATTAGGCTTTTATTATATAGGACTAGAGGCATAGTGCATGAAATTCATGCATGGGTAGGTCCCTAGCAGCTACCGGCTGTTAGCTGGGGGGCCTCCCTTCCCATTCCTGTCCCCTGGTCAAACTCCCAGCTGAGGGGACAATTTGCTTATTAGACTTTTACTGTATAGGATAGGTTTGGTTCATTACAAAATCATTCTAAGGCAAGAATGTACTATATCTGCTCCCAAAGGTCGTTGCACTCTATCACATTTTTAGGCACTGTGCTAATAATGCAAAGATAACTATAACGTAAGACAAAGATAGTGAATAAAATTTGGTTTTTGCCTTCAAGCTCAGCGTCAAGGAAGATGGACAAGCATGCATATAATAAGTTATATGCTAATAGTGATCTACATCCAGAATGCTGTGTTTAGTTCTGGATAATACATTTTAAAATATGTTTTTATTGATTTGAGAGAGTAATGGAAAGGGATAGAGAGATAGAAACATCAATGAGAGAGAAACATCATTGATCAGCTGTCTCCTACACATTCCCACTGGGGATCAAGCCCAAAACCTGGACATGTGCCCTGACCAGGAATTAAACCATGACCTCTTGGTTCCTAGGTCGATGCTCAACCACTGAGCAACCTGCCGAGCTGGTAGTACATTTTAAGTAGGAAATTATCAGGCTTGATATTGTCAGAGGAGAGCAAAAACTTCTGACAATCTATAAACTATGTTACATGGATAAAGCTAAAAGAATAGGGGCTGAAACATTTCAAGAAATGAGAGAAATATGACTACAATTTTTAATATCAAAGTGTTCACAAATGGAAAAAGGATTAGAATTTTTGTTTTACAACTAGTCTTAACAAATGTGAATTTTAAGAAGGAAGACATCATAGACAGAAGAACTTTCTGGAAAAGTAAGGATTTTAAATCTTTTCCATCTCTGAAAGTGTCCAAGAAGACTAGGTAACAACCTATGAAGGAAACTAAAGAAAGAATTCCTGCATTTGATGGTTCTTTCAGATTCACTCAAAGGGCAATATGCTAATGGTATGCTAAGTCTGTTCAACCGCTCACCATGATGTGCACCAAGGGGCAAATGCTATGACCAGATTAGCTTGCTGCTGAGGTCCAGTCATTTGGAATTGAGTGAGATGGACCAGACACACCCAGGAGCCCTCCCTTGTTCCCTCCCCGGCCCAATCGTGCACCAATGGGGTCCCTCAGCCTGGCCTGTGCCTTCTCACAATCAAGGACTCCTCTGAGGATGTTGGAGACAGTTTCAGCCCAATCCTGCAGGCCACTCCCCTTGGGAGGGTACCTGACGCAGGGCTCAAGGCTGGCGAACCTCTCCCTATAGGGACTGATTGGGTCCAAGCCCACAACAGGCACAGTGGGGCTGGGATAAAGGGAAGCGGCAGGTAGGAGCTGCAGGCGGCATTGGACTTTGGGTTTTGGCCTGATCCCTGGAGTCCACCCAGAGGTAGTTCACCCAGAGGTACCCCACCGTGCATGAATTCATGCACTTGGCCTCTGGTATTTAAATAACAAGTAATAAATGGCAGAAGTTGGGTTCTCTATAAATTCCTTTGTTGTGGTTAATAAGAAAGAGGCAAACCAAACCCGAAGGAACAACTCAGCTGATAGGTTGCTTCCACAACTCCCAAATGTAGGTTTGGGGGTGTAGTCCAATTTCATCCTGGTGTGCCTTTCTCTAAATACACTTATTCGTTCAAGGCCTCAGTTTATTACAGGTTTCGCACGCTGGGGAGCTATCCTTTGCATTTTTAAAGATCCCTGACCTGGACCGCTCTGATGTCTTGACCTCTAAATCCAGAGCCACTTAACTATCCATTCATCTCCAGTTCACATGCCCTTCAGATCCTTCATTCCAAAAACTTCTCCTGGTTAGTCCTCAGTTCACTTTCTCCCTAATCAGCGACTTTCTCCCTAACTGTGGGAAACCAAACATTGTTCTCACTAAATGGATGTAAACAGGAGGCCAGAAGGCTGGTCAACCTTAACTGCCCTGAAAGATCAGAGCTAATCACTCACTGTTCAGTTGAAACATTGTTAGCTGAAGCAGCCTCTACCTGTTTGTTTCATGTTAATTTCTGCTTTTGTTATTTCCTGCCTAAAGGCTAGAGGTGTGTCCCAAAGCCTTAATAAAAGGGAGAAAAAGCCCAGAGCAAGTGGCAGTCCTTTCCACTAGAGCAGCGGTTCTCAACCTGTGGGTCGAGATCCCTTTGGGGGGGTCGAACACCACTTTCACAGGGGTTGCCTAAGACCATTGGAAAACACAGATCCGAATCATAACAGTTGCAAAATTACAGTTATGAAGTAGCAACAAAAATAATTTTATGGTTGGGGGGGTCACCCCCCCCCCCATGAGAAACTGTATTAAAGGGTCGCGGCATTTTCTAACCTTTCTAGGTTAAGAACCACTGCACTAGAGGAAGGCTCCTGCCTGGCCCCCCAATATCGCCAAATTAATGTTTCCTACTCTCTCATTTCGTTTGCGTGCGGCCTCCTTCAGAACCCGAACCCTGAACCCTGAACCGGGAACCCTGAACCACGCAGGAAAGAGGTTCCCACACCTAACTACACCCTTTCCCATAGCACCCACTGGGAACTTCCGTGTAAATTAGGAAAAACAGCTATTCTGCCCCCAGGGCCAGTCTGTGTTTGGTATCCCTTCTCGAGGCAAACCTGCCCTGACCCGGCCTCTCACCTCCATCCCAAATAGACGCTTCTCCTAAGCCCCAGGCCATTTCAGGACCTCCCAGAACCCTAAGCACTCATACTTTTTTTTTTGGACGACACGCCCCAAATTATACAAAATGCATTAATGAACCCACAATCCTACATTACATCTGGTAGATTTATTAATTGCGATAGTTTTCCCCTTTTTTTGGGGGGGGGTCAAACATTTCAAAACTCAAAACATTTCGTGGGCTGGCATTAAGGTCTCTAAGGCTAAGGACCGTCAGGCTTTTCCCACCGCGGTCCTCTCGCCAGCCGTCCCCATAGCGCCCTCCCGCCGCCCGCCGCCCGCCTCCGCGCCGCGCGTCCCCTTACGCCCCCCTCCGCCCCCGCCCGCTCCCCTCTCCACCAGCACCGCCCTCGGCTGGCCCAGTCCCGCCAAGTCCCCGCCTCCCCCCAGGTGCCTGCCTAGCCCGTTGCGACGACCCGCTCGCCTGGACCGCGGGTCGTAGGCCTCGGGTTTAGCTCCGCGACCGACCGTAGACTTTAGGGCGAGAGGGGAGGTCCCTTCT
>PVJN01047905.1:0-15815 GCA_004026805.1 Lasiurus borealis
CTGTATATTTTTTATTTCAGTTAGTGTCTCTAGTTGGTCCTTTTTCATCTCCTCTTGGGGCTTGCTAATTTTATGCATCATCTCTAGCATCTCTAGTTGGCTCTTTTGCATCTCTAGTAGGCTTTCGCTAAATTTATCCGCCTTTTCTAGCATATTCTTGAAAAACCTTATAAGCATGGTTTTGAACTCTATATCCAGTTGTTTGTTTCCCTCCATTTCTTTTGTTTTTGATCCCTTCCCTTGTCTTGGCATTTTCACTATGTCGGGGAAACTTTTTTACTTGCAAGACCACAGAAGCCTCTGTTGAGCTTGGGATGGGTGGAGTCTCAGGGCTTAAGGGACCGCCTTGCCTTCCAGTCGGCCCCGCCCTCCACAGCCCCTGAGTCTCACGTGACTGGGTAATGGCTGGAGCGGTCCTTGTGCATGAGCACCCGAAGTGCCTCTAAAACGCTGCCTTTCCAGCTCTCCTGCTCCCCTGCGCACCAGGACCACACGAGTCTAGGTCTCCAGGGTTTTGCTGGAAACAGGGGCCCAGTGGACTCAGAAGTGGCACATTTGGGAGGGTCTGTCTCCTGCCCAGTCGCAAAAGCCAGCAGCACAATCAGCAATCTGCCCTCAGTGTGGCGCCGGCGCCCTGTGTGTGCGCATGCACGCTACCGTGGCCAGACCTCCTATCTTTTGCGACTCCCCTAAATTTCTGTGCACTTCTCCCTTTTCACAGTCCAAACTCCCCCCGTATGAGTTTCAGCTGGATCTGGGGTTTAGTGTCGTAGGATAAGGGGTTCAATGCCGTTGGGGGTTCTCCGTTTCCCTCCCGTCAGAGAAAGCCAGCCAGGTACTCGGGCACCTGCTCTCTCAGCGCGCGCGTCTCCATACCTCAGCTTTTTGTGGCTCCTCTGGGTCTCTGTGAGCCCCTCTCTTTCCTTCTAGCTGTAGAACTTCTACTCAGCCAGCTTTCCTGTGGTTCTGGATGATGTCCGTTCTGTGTTTTAGTTGTAGTTTTGAAATTGTTGTGCGAGGCAGCACTGTAGGTGTTTACCTATGCCGCCATCTTGGCTCTTCCCCAGAACTGTTTCATTGAATAACTTTAGGGGCCTCATTTACATTGTAGTACACATAAATGGGGCTCCTGGGAGTTGTGCAGTGTATAGACTGAGCAGTAGTATTTGGCAACCTTATCCTTACGTTACTGTATTTTTCTAATCAAATAATATTCTGGTGTAGCTATTATGCTAATAATTTCCCACCTATCCTGTATAATAAAAGCCTAATATGCTAAGTGTCTGCTCAACCAATCAAAGCATAATATGCTAATGATATGCTAAAGCTGCTCAACTGCTTGCTATGATATGCACTGACCTTCAGGGGATAGATGTTCTGATAGGTAGGTTAGCTTGCTGCTGGGATCTGGCCAATTGGGACTGAACTAGACAGGCTGGACATGCCCTGGAGCACCCCCCATCCTGCAGTCCCTCTGCAGCTGGCCAACCTCCCGCATCTCTCCCCAGCTCTGATCATGCAACAGTAGGGTCTCTCAGTTTGGTTTGTGCCCTCTTACAATCCTGGACCCCACAGGGAATGTCAGAGAGCTGGTTTCTGCCTGATACCACAGGCCAGTCTGAGGACCTCACTGGTGCACAAATTCTTGCACTAGGCCTCTAGTATTACATAAAACACCTACAAGAACTTTATAAGACATTGAATATAGTGTCATCAATTTTAATTAAGATATCAACAGGTTTTTCTTTTTCTTTTTTTGGTGTATGGCAATAATTTTATAATATATTTGTATAACTGAACATAAGAAAATAGCAAAAGTAAATCTTTTGGAAAAAATGAGAACAAATATTTAGACCATATAATGATCACTAACACATGTAGCTATCATCTATGTAGTCATTTAATTAGCTAGTTCCCCATCTAGCTAGGTATTCTGGAACTGTCTTTTTTTGTGACCATCTCCTTTGGGAGCAAGAGATGATCCCCATTATGCATCTCGTATAGTTTTAATGGAGCTACCAGTCATTGGACTCTACTCCATGGCCTAGAGGTGGACATGCAATGTAGGCAGGCCCACTCAGGTAGTAAACTATCTTCTCCATATTGATTGGTCTAAGGATAAGTAAATGATTCAAGTCACTCAGAGGTTTTTCTATAAATATTCAAAATGAAGATGAGAAAATATATCCTTTTCTAGGGATAATAACTGGGATTATGTAAGCCCAAAATTGATGGCAGATATGTTTTCTGCCAGTGGAAAAAGCCCATCTGTTATAAGAGAAAAAAAGCCAAGTAAAAGTAAGTAAACATGAGGGATGGTGTGAGCAAGAGAGAAAATCCTGGAGGTATTGAGTCCTAATTTCAGTATCTGAAGCTCCAAAACCTATCTGGTTCCCAAAGCTCTTCTCTCAAATCTGTTTCCCTAGTATATTTCTAATAACATAGAGATAGAGATAGGGGTATAGAGATATAACTACAGGGAATATTTTTGCCTTTGCCCTCCGTTCTCCTGGTTACCACACCCAAAGGAGGAAATGGAAAGAGATGCCACCCTGACTGGTCAGGATCCCTGACATATTTCAGGGTTGTAACTTACTAGTGGGTGATTTCACTCTTAGCTAATGATGGTGTATGGTGGTGATGTTACTGGTGGTGATAAGAATGTTAGTACTTGTAATAGTAGAGCAGCAGTAGCTCTCTCTATTCTTAGGGGCGCCCAATGGTGTCTGGATGTCTTGAAGTGCCTCTGGGGCTGAAGTGGGACTCAATGATTTGGAAAAGCAGATGATATACAGGTCATAATTGGTATAGAATAATAGAATCTGAGCAGACAAGTATGTGAATTATTTTATACAGATTCTAAAGGAGTTTACTAGGGTTGAACTCTCCAAAGTTTTCTTCTACCAGGAGCACTGGAATTTCCCTTATTAGCAGGAAATCTGGACACACCTCATCTTAGCTTTAAGCTATCTGACTTCAGTTGTACATTTTTCTAGATTATCCCAGGTTACCCAAAGATAATGCCTCCAAATGTACTACATTATGGAGACAGCTGAAGATCCCCATTCTAACTCTTCATCCCATGCTTTTTCACCACTAACTCTCATTCAGGTCACCAGGAGGTCACGATTTGATTCCAGGTCAGGGCATATGCCTGGGTTGTGAGCTCGGTCCCCAGTGGGGGCATGCAGGAGGCAGCCAATTAGTGGTTTTCTTTCTCTCTCTTGATGTTTCTATCTCTTTCCCTCTCCCCTCCTCTCTGAAATTAATAAAAAAATATATTAAAAAAATAAATTTGCTCTCATAGATGTCAATAGGAGAACAGTAGGAAGAGATATGGACTTTTTTTAAAATTAAATCTTTATTATTCAGATTATTACATTTGTTTCTCTTTTTTCCCCCTCCATAGCTCCCCTCCACCTGGCTCCGAACCCTCCCTCTGCACTTACCTCCCTCCCATTGACCTCATCCATAGGTGTATGATTTTTGTCCAGTCTCTCCCTGTATACCCCTCACCCCTTTCCCCGTGAGAATTATCAGTCCACTCCCTTTCTGTGCTCCTGATTCTATTATATTCACCAGTTTATTCTGTTCATCTGATTTTAACTCATTTGATTTTTAGATTCACTTGTTGATAGATATGTATTTGTTGTTCATAATTTTTTGTCTTTTACCTTTTTCTTCTTCCTCTTCTAAAATAGTACCTTTCAGCATTTCATATAATACTGGTTTGGAGTTGATGAACTCCTTTAGCTTTTTCTTACTGAGAAGCTCTTTATCTACCCTTCAATTCTGAATGATAGCTTTGCTGGATAGATTATTCTTGGTTATAGGTTATTGCTATTCATCATGTTGAATATTTCTTGCCACTCTCATCTGGCCGGCATTGTTTCTGTTGAGAAATCAGGTGACAATCATATGGGTGCTTCTTTGTAGGTAATGAACTATTTTTCTCTTGCTGCTTTTAATATTCTCTCTTTGTCTTTTGCTCTTGGTATTTTAATTATGATGTGTCAAAGTGGAGTCCTCTTTGGATTCCTTTTGTTTGAAGTTCTGTTTGCTTCCTGGACTTGTAAGTCTATTTCTTTGACCAGATGTGGGAAGTTTTCAGTCATTATTTCTTGAAATAGGTTTTCAGTATCTTGCTCTCTCTCTTCTTCTGGCACTGCCACAATTCTGATGTTAGTATGCTTAAAGCCATCCCAGAGTCTCCTTACATTATCTTCACATTTTTGGATTCTTTTTTCTTCTTGCTTTTCCAGTTGAGTGTTTTCTGATTCTTTCTATTTCAAATTTTTGACTTGATTCTTGCCTTCCTCTAGTCTGCTATTAGGTCTCTGTATAATATTTTTTATTTCAATCAGTGTATGTTTAATTTCTAGTTGGTCCTTTTCCATCTCTAGTTGGTCTTTTTCCATCTCTAGTTGGTTCTTTTTCATCTCCTCTTGGGTTTCACTAACTTTATCCATCTTTTCTAGGATATTCTTGAAAAACATTATAACCATGGTTTTGGGCTCTATATCCAGTTGTTTGTTTTCCTCCATTTCTTTTGTTTGTGATCTCTTCCCTTGTCTCAGCATTTTCACTATGCCGGGAGAACTTCTGTGTTGGATTCAGCCTTATGATACTAGGCTTGCAAAATTGCAAAAGCCTCTCTGTTGAGCTTAGGAAGGGTGGAGTCTCAGGGCTTAACAGACTGCCTTGCCTTCCAGTCGCTCCACCCTCCACAGCCCCTGAGTCTCAGATGACTGGGTAATCGCTGGAGCAATCCCTGTGTGTGTGTGCGCACATGTGCGCTCTCTCGCAGTGCTTCTAGACTGCTGCCTTTCTGGCTCCCCTGCGCTCCGGGACCATATGAATCTGGGTCCCCAGGGTTTCACCTGAAACTGGGGTTTAGTAGAGTTAGAAGTGGCCCAGTTGGGAGGCTCTGTCTCCCACCCACTTGTGAAAGCCAGTGGCACAATCAGCAGTTGGTTTTCTGCATGCAGTGCTTTGCGCACCACCAGACTTCTACCCTTTTGCAACTCCCTTAAACTTCCGTGCACTTCTCACTTTTCGCAGTCCAAACTCCCCCGGTATGAGTTTCGGCTGGGCCTGGAGTTTAGTGTCGTAGGATAAGGGGTTCAATACCATTGGGAGTCTCCCGCCAGAGAAAGTCAGCCAGGTACTCTGGCACCCACTCTCTTCATGTGTGTGTCTCTGTACCTCAGCTTTTTGCAGCTCCAATGGGTCTCTGTGAGCTCCTCTCTTTCCTTCTAATTGTAGAATTTCCACTCAGCCAGCTTTCCTGTGGTTCTGGATGATGTCCATTCTGTCTTTTAGTTGTAGTTTCGAAATTGTTGTGTGAGGCTGCAGTGTAAGGGTTTACCTATGTGACCATCTTGGATTCTGGACTTGAAGACAAGGGATAGAAGTAGTACATTTATATTAATAATTGTATTATCTATGTAGATTAAAAACTAATCTTTAAATATCACTTTTATACATTTTTGTTTACTCTGTTTTCACACTTCAATTTATTATCATTTTAAAACACCACCTATTATAATAGTGCCATGTAAGCTTAATTACTGTTTAATTTTATAGCAGAGTGCAATTGTGTTTTGTAATGTTTTATGGATTGTTTAGTAATACAAAATTGTGACTGAATTAAAAATACCTTTAATTATAAAAATAGTATATGCTGCACAAATAAAAATAGTTGAAAAAAAAAAGAAATTCTGTTTTTCCCTCTTGATTTTCACTTTGTAGAAGTCACATTTTTTTTTTAGGAATGTACAATCCCCCCCTCCCAAATCCCATAAATGAGTTTATGCCTACACACACACATGCATGCACACATGCATGCACGCACTTATAATTAGCTTTCTCCACTTTATCTGCCCATGTCATATAAATATTTTATAGTATAAATGTACTGTCATATATTAACTCTTTATCTATTGAAATACAATTAGGATGATTTTAAGTTTTTCACTATTACAAACACTGTTATTATAAATAATCTTGCAATATATATTCTTGCATGCTTATGTGATGTATATTTAAAAGCAAATTCCTAGAAATTGGATTGCTGAGTCAAAAAGTAGATACATTTGAAATTTAGATAGATACTATGGAAATGCCATCTCAAGAAGTGCCAGGCTGTGCTCTTATCAGCAGCATGTGTCTGAGAGTATCTGCTTTTGACCCTAGCCAATCTGGTAGTGAAACTTGGTATATAGCATTGTTATTTTATATGCATTTCTTTAATTATGAATGAGCTTTAACACCTTATTTATTAACCATTTGTATTACAATTTCTCTAAACTGTATTCTTTTTATGGCTGGATTTAAAAAATATATATATATTTTTTTGATTTCAGGGAGGAAGTGAGAGGGAGAGCGAGATAGAAACATCAGTGATGAGAAAGAAACTAAGATGGTGACATAGGTGAACACCTAAACTGCTGCCTCGCACAACAATTTCAAAACTACAACTAAAAGACAAAACCGACATCATCCAGAACCACAGGAAAGATGGCTGAGTGGAAATTCCACAACTAGAAGGAAAGAGAAAAGCACACGGAGACTCAGAGGAGCTGCAAAAGGCAGAGAGACACGCATGTGGAGAGGACTGACGGCTGAGTGCCTGGCTGGCTTTCACAAAGGAAAAAAATGGAGGAAAGCAAACAACTGAATTCAAAACCATGGTTATAAGGTTTTTCAAGAATTTCTTAGAAAAGGTCGATAAATTTAATGACACCTTCGAGGATATGAAAAAGGGCCAACTAGAAATTAATATACACTGAAATAAAAAATATTATACAGAGACCTAATAGCAGACTAAAGGAATGCAAAAATCAAATCAAAGGTTTGAAATACAAAGAAGCAAAAACACTCAAATAGAAAAGCAAAAAGAAAAAAGAATAAAAAAATGTGAAGATAGTGTAAGGAGCCTCTGGGACAACTTCAAGCGTACCAACATCAGCAATTATGGATGTGCCAAAAGAAGAGAGAGAGCAAGATACTGAAAACTTATTTCAAGAAATAATGACTGAAAACGTCCCCCACCTGGTGAAAGAAATAGACTTAAAAGTCCAGGAAGTGCACAGAACCCCAAACAAAAGGAATCCAAAGAGGACCACACCAAGACACATCATAGTTAAAATACCAAGAGCAAAAGACAAGGAGAGAATATTAAAAGCAGCAAGAGAAAAACAGTTAATTACACCCATACGATTGTCACCTGATTTCTCAACAGAAACTATGCAGGCCAGATGAGAGTGACAAGAAATATTCAACGTGATGAATAGCAAGAACCTACAACCAAAATTAATCTATCTAGCAAAGCTATCATTCAGAATTGAAGGGCAGATAAAGAGCTTCACAGATAAGAAAAAACTAAAGGAGTTCATCACCACCAAACCAGTATTATATGAAATGATGAAAGGTACTCTTTAAGAAGAGGAAGAAGAAGAAAAAGGTAAAGATAAAAATTATGAACAATAAATACATATCTATCAACAAGTGAATCTAAAAATCAAGTGATTTAAAAATCTGATGAACAGAATATATTGGTGAATATAATAGAATCAGAGTATAGAAAGGGAGTGGACTGACAATTTTCAGGGGGAAAGGAGTGAGGGGTTTCAGGAAGAGACTGGACAAAAATCGTACACCTATGGATGAGGACAATGCAGGGAAGGTAAGAGCAGAGGGTGGAGTGAGAGCTGGGTGGAGGGGAGATATGGGGGTGGGTAGGGAAAGAGGAACAATTGTAGTAATCTGAACAATAAAAATTTATTTAAAAAAAAAAGAAACATCAATAATGAGAATCATTGATCAGCTGCCTCCTGCATGTCCATACACTGGGGATTGAACTCACAACCTGGGCATGTGCCCTGACTGGAAGTCGAACTGTGACCTCCTGATTCATAGGTTGATGCTCAACCACTGAGCCATGCCGGCAGGGCAGATGGCTATATTTTTTAATATTGCAGTTAATTTCCAAGAAAAAGTATACATATTTTTAAATTTCACATTAAATTACTCTAAAAATTTTAAAGCATACACTTAAAGTTAAAAGTAGTTTGGTCATCTGTAATAAAATATTATTTTTGATATGAGGAAAAGATATCTAGTCTGTTATAGAACGTATATTTGGCTCTGAGTGGGTCTGCCTAGGACCAGCTGGTAGTGTGTGGATTCTTGACTTTGTGCAGGGAAGATGTTGCAACACAAGTCTAAATGACTTTGAGGGTATATTTATTCCAGCTGTGGACAGTGAAACAAGGGAGAGCTTACCAGAGAAGAAGCAACAGGAGAGCCTAGTCAGGGCTGCTTTAGCTCACTTGGAAGTCAGAGAAAAGGGGGCGTTAGACAGGTTGAGAGGATTAGTCTGGGAAGAGCTGTGACTGCCCATTGCTCTTCTGGTTGCAAGTCTCCTAGGGACCCTTAGAGTTTAGGAGACTTGTGCCTGTGGGGGAAGGAGTGGTGGAAGGAAAAGGCATGGGTATGCTCCCAGGGGGTAGAGTACTTTCTGTGTCCTTTGTTTTGAGGCTTTTTAAAGGCTGGGAATTTAGGGGTGGTCTTAGGGGAGATCTCAATAGAATATTCATCAGCTTTTGCAGGTGTGCTCTATCAGGGTCTTGGTTTCTACTGACTGGCCAGCTCCAGGGGAGTGGTCATTGGTCATTGCATCTAACCCTGGTTTGGTATCACCCTCATGATTTTGGTTCTCTTCTGGGCCTGGAGCTGAAATACAACTGAGATCTAGATATTATCTCTAGGGAGGTGACCTGACCTATATTTGGATATAAATTGCTTGGCCAGTTTGTTCAGCTATCTGTCTCAGTTTCCATTCTACTTCCAAGGAATTTTCCTAGCTTCTTACTATCCTGCCTCAAGTCCATTTGATTTCCCAGGAACTTCCCCATTCCCAGATTGCAAAGCAGCTGTGGACTTGCATTCACACAGTTACTCTTATTTCTTGGGAATGACGGTCTCGCACCCTCTTTAAAAGGCCAGACAATATGGTTTTACCATAGCCTCAAAAATTGTAAGTTAAATATATAAAAATCATAGAGGATGGTTTGACTTCATGCCAACAGCACAGAAAGCAGCTTTTTGGAGGTTATGTAAGAAGGAGGCAAGGAATGAAATGATAATGCCATGTGTACAACTAAAAAGCTGGGATTGGCCCAGATCTCTAGAGCAGCTGAGAAAAAAACAGGAGCTATAGTCAAATGCAAAAGAGAAAACCATTAGTACTAGGATGAGGTGGAATACTGGAATGCTCCACAAAGATTGGTCATCCCTCACTAACCCTCCTGCTGGCCTAGTCGTAGGCAGCCATCTTGTGAGGGTGTGAAGGTTAATTTGCCTATTACCTCCTTATTGTATAGGATAATACAATGATTAAAATCAAGAAAGTATGCCAAAACCAGTTTGGCTCAGTGGATAGAGTGTCAACCTGCGGACTGAAAGTTCCCAGGTTCAGTTCCGGTCAAGGTCATGTACCTTGGTTGTGAACACATCCCCAGTAGGAGGCGTGCAGGAGGCAGCTGATCGATGTGATGTTTCTAGCTCTCTGTCCCTCTCCCTTCTTCTCTATTAAAAAAAAATCAATAAAATATATTTTTAAAAAATCAAAGTACTATCAATGCAAAACTGTTGTCTGATATACAGATCATATTGAAATGTTGCCATTTGTCCTCATAATGTCTGCTATAGTAAAACAAAACTTATATATTGCCTTCAGTTTTTATTTAGGTTGGAACAATTCTGTAGTCCTTCTTTGTCTTTCATGGCATTGACATTTTTTTTTAGGAGTACAGGCTATAAATTTTGTAGACTATCTCTCAATTTGGGTTTGTCAGTTGTTCTTTTATAATTAGATTCAGGATATGGCTTGTGGTAGGAATGTCAAAGGAGTGATATTGCTTTCTTCTCAATGAATCACTTCAGGAGGCATATAATGCCAACTTACCCCATGTCTCTATTTTTAAAGTACTTAGCATCTAGGATTAGTGAGAGGCACACAATATTGTGATATAGTCTGATTAGCAAAATAAGAGATGCGTATGTGTATGACATCTTTTACTCCTTCAGATCTCTTAGCACTCTTTTTTATGCTCCAGCCTTTGCTGCCACAGCTCTGTCATGGCCTTGCCTCAAGTGCATGGAGCATCTCTTGTTTTTTGTATAGGGCTTCTCTGCCACTAGCACATGGGATGCCTGCAGAAGCCCATCCAGCTGTTTTGGCACAGGCACTAACTGGAGAATGTGTGGGAGTTGACATTTACTGGGGCAACCTTTTACCACTGAAGAGTAGAGACAAAGAATCAACTCTCTCCTCTTCTCTGTCAGATAATTCTGACAATTCCAAGGCACAATTCACACAACTCTCAAAGGACTCACAGCAGGATCAAGCTCCCAGTGCCCACAGTGGTGACCAGCTTGATAATGTGCCTTTGGATTGGCTTTCTTTCCTTCCATTTACCATTCCTTTCCAGACCTCTACTCCTGCCCCCCTGGAATAATTTCCCAAGTAAACCAACTGCATCCAACTCCTTGTCTTAAACTGCATTTCAAGGGAACTCAAGATTTTTGATATCAGGAAACACTCAGGAATGAATTCTAGAATGGAATGCCTTGCAAGTCAGACACTCCCACTGCTGACAGGAAGTGGTAACCCCTGGCCTGAATCAGCATTATTAAGACATCCACTGGGGGATGAGCTTTGAGGACCCAGCCTCTGACTATGTTCCCTAGAAGACATATCCATCTCCAAGGCAGTAAGAAATACAGTGGTGAGGGTACCTTTGGCATCTTTGAGAAACTTGGTGGTAGCTCTTCACTGCTGTTGACAGTAAGAGATGCTGCTGTGGAACTAGGCTTCCTAATGTCAATTTGATTGAATCCAAATTATCAGATGGTAATTATGATAATGGGTGACAAGACCAGAGGAGCAACCAGAATGTCTTCACCTACAGGATTCTAAGATAATGATTAATAAACCATGGTGTTCCTCAGGATAAGTTAAATGAACATCCACTAGAGTATTACTTGACCTTTATGTATAACCAGAAGAAATCAACAACTGGTGAACAGAAGGCTGATGACAGCTGTCTCAATGGGAAATTGCAACCTCTCACCCAGTTTACAAATGTGAGTTCTCAGACCCAAACTCTGTCCATTGAAGAGGAGGCTGTTTAAAAATCCAGCACAAGTATATATGCTACAGATTCCCCCAATTGTTCACCAAACGGACATATACTAGCTTATAGAGAAACTATGTTAACAAAGGAAAAACATATAGCTATTCCAGGACTTGATGGATACAGGATCTGAGCTGACGCTAATACCAAGAAGCGAGAAGCACTGTCATAGCCTCCAAGGAAAGTGGGAAACCAGAGCCCAAGTTCCTTTCACAGTGGCCCAATGGAGCCACAGGCACACCTTTGTTTAGATCCCTGGTTTCCAATTGAACAATGGTATGGAGTATATTTAGCAACTGTCAGATCCCTCACTTTGGTTTCTATTAAGAATCAGTATGGTCCTAGTTTGTTTGTCTCAGTGAATAGAGCATTGGCCTACAGACTGAAAGGTCCCAGGTTCGATTCTGGCCAAAGACACATGCCTAGGTTGTGGGCTCAGTCCCCAGTAGGGGGCATGCAGGAGGCAGCTGATCAATGATTTTTTCCCATTATTGATATTTCTATCTCTATATCCCCTCTCTCTTTTTCTCTGAAATCAATAAAATATATTTACAAAAAAGAATTACTATGACAATTCTGAATTCTGGCCCCAGAAGCTCTCCAACAGGGAAGAGCCCCCATTACCTACAAATATAACCAGATCAGTAATGTACCTCTCTACCTTGGTTTTCTTTTTATCCTATTTTACTCCGAGCTCTTATCTCAGGTTCTTCCTTTCTGGGAACCCAAGCAAAGACAAAATGGTAAGGTATAGTCCCAAGCATGGTGCTATAAGGTTTTTCAGAGGAAATGATTGAGTCAGATCTTAAAGTCTCACTTAGAAATGTTCCATGTGGAAAAAAGGGAAAAGTGTTCCAGGTAGAGGGTAGAGTATGATTAACCATGATTAACTCTGGAAAGTGTTATTGGGATGAATGGAGAGGAAAAAGATGTTTAATTTTAATTGTAGCAACTGAATACTGATGCCTAAAATAAAATAAGGCTCTAGATTCAGGTAAATGATTTTATTTCAATCTTATTCTTTTAATGTGGTATCTTTAACTATGCCATTTTCTGAGTGAAGCTTAGAAGGTTATAATCTAGGAGAGAAGAGCAGGGACTACCAGATACCATAGCTACAACAGTTTAGCTTTTCTTATCTGAGAGTCAGAATATCTAATGGGCTGCCTTTGGGTGTTAGGACTGTGTCTCATCTCATTTACCACACACATTAATAATTTAAAAATGGGAAAAGGGGTGCTTAGTGATGAAGTCTGCCTTAGGTTTCAATAGTAAGACTTTACCTTATTATTGATTCAGATAAGGAAGATAAGAGAGAATATTAAGATTGAGAAGAAAATAAAATAAAGAAGACCTACAGCATGACAGGTTTAGGATAGAGATCTGAAGAAGTTTCTGATGGTAAAAACTATCACAGACAGGACAGAGGCTAATTGTGGGCAGTGTAGACTTTTCATTATGGCAATTTAAAAGGAAATCATTATCTGTTTAGGAAGGTATTATTATAATTAGAATCATAAGGATAAAAGAAACCTTAAAGAGACCTATTCTAGTCCTAACTGGTTTGGCTCAGTGGATAGAGGGTCCCAGGTTTGATTCCGGTCAAGGGCATGTACCTTGGTTGCTGCGGGCACACCCTCAGTAGGGAGTGTGCAGGAGGCAGCTGAATTGATATTTCTCTCTTATCGATGTTTCTAATTCTCTATCCCTCTCCTTTCCTCTCTGTAAAAATAAATAAATAAATAAATAAATAAATAAATAAAATATGTTTAAAAAAATAAAGAGACCTATTCTAAGTCCCTTAGTTTTATAGATGATAAAACTAACAGAGAAATTAAAGTGCCAAAGATCATATAGTTAATTAGCTGTAAAGCCAGAACCAATGTTCACTTTCTTATAATAGTCTTTCTTCTATACTACATTTATGAGAATTATTTTGTCTGGAGGCACTAGGATAAACTAGATGACTTCCCAAAGTCCTTTATAGGTGAAAGACATTAGTCAAGAACTAAAACTATGACTTATCATGATCAGGAATTTTTCCTCATATGGGACCCATGGACTATGCTAAGGGAGTCCAGAACCCTGTTATATTTATGCAAAATTGTGTGTATGTATGTTTATAAATCTGTAGTTCTGGCACCTTCTCATGATAGACTAATCTAACAGCACATATCCCAAAAGCTGAATTTGAGACTCATCTCCGAGAATTAAATTAGAAAAATGTATGCAATAAATCTCTATATATTAACTAGAGGCCCAGTGCACGACATTTGTGTATGGGAGAGGATCCCTCAGCCCAGCCTGCACTCTCTCACAATCTGGGCCACCTTGGAGGATGTCTGCCAGTTTAGGCTCAGTCCTGCAATTGGGGACCTCTGGCTCTTAACTGCTCATCTACCTGTCTGCCTGATCACCCCTACCCACAATGCCTGCCTGCCTCATCGCCCTTAACCACTCACCTGCCTGTCTCATTGCCCCTAACCACTTGCCTGCCTACCTGATCACTTCTAACTGCTCACCTGCTTTCCTGATCAACCCTAACTGCCTCTGCCTCAGCCTCTGCCACTGGGACTTTGTCCAGAGGTCATTCAGCTTTTATTATTATAGATTATTATAGAAGCCTAAGCAACTGTTCAACCAGTAGCTATTTTGTGCACTGATCACCAGCTGGCAGATGCTCAATGCACAGGCATGGAAACATGGAATAGACTGATGAATCTCAGAGGAAAGGGGGGAGGGAGGGAAAGTGGGAAGAGATTAATCAAAGGTTTCATGTGCATAATAGAGTCCTAGTGCACGGATTCATGCACTGGTGGAGCCCCTTGGCCTGGCCTGTGGGAATCAGGCTGAATCTATGCACCGGGTCTCTGACATTCCCTGAGGGGTCCCGGATTTCGAGAGAACACAGACCAGGCTGAGGGACCCCACTGGTGCATGATTCTGTGCACCAGGTCTTTAATAATAATAAACAGAAAGAACCCAAACTTAGCAAAGAGGGGTGATGGAGTTAAGGGGACTCTCAGGTTCAGTGATAAGGAAATATTTTCTCATGCATCTGATTATATCAGCATATCAAAAGCTGAGTGATAGAGGAAGAAAACTCCCTGTGTTGGGAAATTTTGAAATGTCCAGGTGGCCAACTAAAACTGCATCACAGATTTTTCTATCCCTTATTACTTGTTTTAGAAAAAAGGTCTAAAAAATTTACCAATTCAGCAACCAAAATATGAAAGAGGCATAGTCTAAAGTTAAAAAGAAAATGAAAAGAACTGGCAATCACACAAAGAAACGTAACATTCTGAAATGGAGCAGAGTATGGTTTGGCTTATTTCTTAACTTTGCCCTTTCACCCATTTGTCCATCTCAGCTATATATACCAAATTCTGAGTCATACTAGTATCCCCAAATGTGTAGAGAAACAAATGTAATGGATCTCCTTATATTTTTTATTTCTTCACTGTACATTATTAGAAATAGCTATAAGAAAGGCTGGTGGTATGGGGGAAGTAAACGATGGGGCTGATTCTAATGAAAGTAAGTCCCAGGACTACTCACTAAGATCGGGAGATTACTTGATATTTGGGGATATTTCCCTATGGAAATGACATATAATTCTCAGCTAGAACAAACACTCAGCAAAAACAGCATGACTCAAATTTTCTAATGCAGCCTGTATCTTGCCTCAACAGAGCTTATCTATCTTTCAGAGGTACAGAAAAGTAAAGAGAAGATAAACTATTCTGTCCTCAAATAAAAATGAAAAGTGGAAACCAATCAGGACTCAGGTATGGAGGAAAGAAAGTAAAAGTCACCCATACTGTATCACAATAAATAGAATATCTATCAGAGCAGTGGTTGGCAAACTCATTAGTCAACAGAGCCGCGGTTTGCCGATCACTGTGTTAGAGCTACCCAAGCCTGAGCAAGATGAAGATAAATGGCAGAGTAACTGTGCAAGTATGTTACAGCCAGAGAATATATGTAACATTCCTCAAATCACAGAATTAAGATGATGAGCCTGGGATTCAAACTCAGGTGGTCTGACTAGCCTGAGAAATTGGAATAGAACAATGTTTTTATTTACTAAACTATTTCCTAAATAGATGAAGCAGTTGAAACAACTATAGTTACATTTCCATATCTTAGTTTGATTCTCAGATATAAATAAGCTATTGTGAAAAGAATCTCACAATAGCTTAAACTAATCAGATTGTATCTTTCCAGTGATGGACCAGGAGCTTGGGGAAGAGTAACCACATTGTGGAAGTGATCTGGTCACAGTCTAGGCCTACAACAGTTTTATACATCCATATCGTCCTATTGAAGCCCTGATATAAAAGTTTATTCTTTCAATATCCTTCTGAATAGGAGTCTTGGCAGGGGCCCAGAATAGCAAAGGCAAAACCTTTATTAGCACAATCACTGTTGCTATTTCCAGCCCTATGTTGAGCATGCCTGAATCGGAAGTGTATTCTGCCCTAGAATCAGGGTAACAGGAGAGTTGATGTATTAGCGGGGTCCACGTCCTTCATTTGTCACAAAGGCCAAATCAAAATCTCCTCTTCCTCCTTCCCTTCCCTCTCCCCTCCTCCTCCCTCTTTTCCTCCCCCC